>CM057009.1:280249132-280386365 GCA_029891345.1 Dryococelus australis
CCGCTAGATGACGTGAACCCATAAGGGAAAGTGTATGTACGGGAAAAACAGGTGTAGAAAAACAGTGATGCCTTGATAAGATATTTGTTTCCTGACGTGACAAAACCCAAACGGGAAAGTCCAATTCATGCGGGCGAAAGAAAAACTAATGGGGTTCCCCAAGAATTTGGAGGGGTGGCGTGTTATTGATGGACTGGAAACATTTTCAGAGCAAAAATCCGGGAAGTGGAGGCGTTTGCTCCCACATGTTTTTGGTTTTTTTTTTTTTTTTTTTTTTTAGCCTATTTGCAAAGTGGCAGCATTGCGGGAACCCCAGTGTTGAAAAAAACAGTATGCAATTTTATGTAAAACATTTTTCGGGCCCCGGCCAAAAATACATGTACGCCAGTTCGTGCAAAATTGTACCAAGTGTAATTAAAAAAATCGCCAGGCCCAAACGACAAAAAAACAACAGAAACCACGTGTTCCATGTAAACCATTTGAAAACAGTGTGTCTGGACATTATGGGGATGTTTTTCCAGTATGGAGTGGGGAAGGTTTGTCTTTAGTGGGGAGAAAAAATTTTTTCGAAGTGGGGGGAAAGGGCATCCCCAGGGAGCAGTGTGGGGGAACCCCCAAATTTATTGTGTGCTTGTTGGACGGAGACTTTTTTCCCCAAATCCTCACAGGTAACGCCATGCAATTTTTCTGGGAAAAAGGGGGGGGGGAGTTGTGTACCCGGTTTGGGGGTACACCACATAACAACTGCATTTACAAACCCCAGGGTGAACTCCAAGAGTGTCGTAACCAGGAGGTGGGGTGGTTTCAGTTAAAAACTCCGTTTTGGGGGAAACATCACACCCCATGGACGGAACCCCAGCCCCCCACTTTTTACAAACCCCCCGACGGTGGTCCCCAAAGCTGCCACAGGCAAAAACACCCACCCAAAATACTATGGGGAGCAACCCTTTCCCCCCCCCGGCGAGGCCCAAATGCCCCCGGGGTGAGAAAAAATTTGCAAAATGCCCAAAAAGCGACGTCCCAAAACAGGCAATGCCATCAGATGAGGATATGCAGCAAGTGGCTGCCCGTCAGCACGAAAAATGCCACCCCAATCCACCAAATTTCTAAGAACTTCGGTTTTAGGGTTCACGGGAGATGGAGCGGGCCCAACCCCTAGATTATTTGGAGTCCCCGGACCCCCCATTACACTGTCTGAAAATTTGGGGGGAGGGAGAGGTTTATCGGGGGACATAGGCTCAACCGGGTGCCGTCGATGACGCGTTCGGTCCCGGTGACTCCCTTCCCCACGATAGCGATGCAGAGCTCCCACCAGCACCAAGCAAGAAGGAAGGCGCAGCAGCACCTCCAGTGGAGGGATCCACACCAGACCCCCTCCAGCAGGATGACAGAAGGTTTCACCCCGGGCGAACTTCGACCATGATGCAACTGCCGACCTCCCCAGGGGAGGTATCGAGGAGTGGCATATGACAGTACCTTAAGGAGAAGCACCAGCAGCAGGGGTAAATAACACAGTGTTAAACGCCGCTACCGCACCCCTCAGGGAGCACCAAACAGTTCACCCAGATGACAAGCGCCAACATTGCATCACCAGCACCTACACTTGCATCAATATTGCAAGAAGAACAAGCATCTTATGCCGTCACGATGTCTGGTGTTGCAGAACAAGCCAGAGTATCAGGAGCAACATCCAAACTTACGTCAATATCAGGTGACATATCGGAGCCCCAGACAGAATGTCAATGTCGTCCGGGCGGTTCGTGATCTATCAACCGCTGGCGATGAAGTACGAACACCAAGCACAAGCAAAGCAAGGGAGAATTCAGCAAGTAAATAGACACAGGCAGATGGTCAGACCTCCTTGGGCCCTGTTCAACAGGGTCATGCCCGGAGGCAGTGGAGCAACCAGGAAAACAAGCAGAGCAGCAAGGAGAACAGCTCGAGTAGTGATGGCAGGAGCGAGGGAAGTGGGTCAGACGATTCGTTCTGCCTCCGTCGGTCACGCAGGTGGACACACTCACCACAACAATGTCACCAGTGCCGGTGCGCCCAGTGCACCAAGCACCCAACAACATGATGGGCAACTAGCCACAACAGCAATCAACACACTAGAGTACATCGCAAGGGAGGAGACTATACGACTTGCAGTCTCGTAAGCCTCTGAGGGCCCACTGCTGCTGCACATAGCTGCGTTTGGCTCATGAAAACAATCTCCAAAAAGGGGGTGGAAGGGGCTGGACATTTGACGTGTCCCTGCATCTCTCTCCTTAGCCCGTTTGTCTGGCCTAAAACTCACTACACCACCGCAGCCAGTATCCATGATCTACACCAGTGTACACCAGTGTCCGTGGTGCATGCGATGTTTGCTATGAGTGCAAGTGTAACCCAGGGCAAGCGAGTGTAGTGCAACGTGACTGGCCAAGAGGCCAGAGACTCCAGTACGAGGAGTTATACATAATTAGAAAATATGGCATGGAAGTGTATTTAAGGCTTTGTGGCACCCGCAATGCAATTTTGAATTACGTGTGTAATAAAGATATCGAGCCCACACATCCTTCACAGTGTCCAGTGCCTTCTTATATTTGTCTTTTGTAATTTCTTGTTTCTTTTCATGGCATGCATGTTGCGTCAATTTCATTTCACCAACATCTTGCTAATATCTTTGTTGTGAAGGATTAATTACATATTTTATGCTGTGTTAATATGTTGATTTGAACAGGTAAGAAGTATCTGTAAGAGGAGTTGTGCCAGGATGTGTGTCCATGTGGCACACGAGCCCGCCTACACAGGCTCGCACACCATGTTGGCCAGTCAGTTAGAATTGAACATTTCGAGGGATTGGTCGCATGTCGTTGCATTCTCGCATTTCACACGCCTGGGCGGCATTCATTCATTTTTATACTTATCTTTTAATTTGCAATAGTTTAAAGACTCTCAGAACTGTTTTCTGCATCGCCGCCTGTGACACGAACTCGACCTCTGACTTCCCCAGAGCCTGCATTACCTGGAGAAGCTTAATCTACTTCCTTAATTTTACCATGGACTAGTACCATTTTTAACAGCATTACCTACATCGGCAGGTGAAACCTGATAACACATGTAAAGTTGTTTTATGTGGAAGCTGGGTTTCCCCAATTAAATTCAACAGTGAACTGAAACGCTTGTATTTATTTTGGTAGCCACAAGGCACGTCAGGGCACTTGCCCTTAAAATAACTGCAAAATTTCTTACAAGTGTCTTTATCATGTTTCAGTGTTGTTATTGTGTGAATGATTTTTGTATCCTATGTCAGTAAATGGGTGTGTGGTCAGCACTTAATAGCTCACCATGCACCATGCATGTAAAAGTTACAAGTGTTTTCACTACTAAGATGTCTCATTCATACGGGCATGTAACCAGCCCTAATAGGTTACCGTTTAGAAAAAAACTGGTATAATTATCATAATCACTACAGCATCATAGGGGTAAAGATGATTAAGGAAGGAAAGTTACGTTCGGGCGAATCGGCCCACTGCACCCCGAGAGCACTAGGAGTCTCGGTGCTTCCCACCAACCATCATTGACACTGCCTTGAATCTACGTCTTGTATCTAGTCTGGTAACAACACCAATTCCTCACCTCAAATCTTGCATCACCGGTAAAACCTAACCTAACACTCTTTGGTCCAGTCACACGGCATCAATGTCCTGCACAATGTTGATGTTGACAGCTTATACCACTTGTGTGATATGTGCGTGTTCAGTGAAGGATGTACATGTACTAATCCCACACCAATTGCACAACACATGTAGCACTATCACCACCTGCCACTTGCTTTGCCTGCCTGGGCTGAGTTCCATGACTGTAATCACTTGGTTGTCCTTGGAGAAACACTGGACTACCCTGGTGCACATCCACCTGGAGGAAGTTCAGCTGGGCTCTTGGCTCTCAGAGGACTTTGGCACACAACTTATTTTCAGTAGGGTTGTGTACTGCACCCCAGGGTCAAAGGAATGATCATTAGCTGCCGGTGTTGTCATGGAGTAGGAATGTGAGCATATTTGCCAAGTTCTCAGTGCCTTATCTCCCAATGGTGGCAGCTCTCAGTCTTGTCTCAACAGCATGCCACACCCTCTCACACCACAAGGAAGAATACTGTGACTTTATATTTTTTTCTTTCATACGAGAAGGGTGCCACTTATTATCAGAGGGTCTATGGTCTCCTCAGACTGGCTGCTGCTAGCTTGGATTTTAAGGGTGCCAGTCAGATAAATTGAAGTGCACCCCAACACGCACAAGAATCCCAGAGGTGGTACATTCATACCAGGAGTGGCAGGACAAAAGAACTGAATAGAAGGATTTCTACCATTCACAATAACTTCATTGTTTATGTTGGTGTACATAAAAATACTCGCTAATTGTTCCACTTCCCCACCTTAAACAGGCAAGTTGCTACTGGCTATGGTATTCATAGTTTGCTCAAACTGTTCAGCTGAATTTTGCAGTGCATGACAGTTTTTCTGATGTATCATCAAGAGGAAGACTACATTGAAATTTGAGATCGTAAAGAAGTGAAATATCCAATAATTATAGATTTTGCATTCCACATAATTCTATGTGTACCAAGCTAAAAAAGTGTATTTTATATATTATACTTGAAATGGATCTGTACTGCTCAGAAAACTTCCAGACAGTGATTAAAAACGATAAAGAAAATGAAATAATCATTCAGAATAAGAAGTATTCAAAATCTGCAGGACAGCACCAAACTGCAACATTTTTATAGGGTGGTTAAGATTGGCATAAGATAACTGTATTAAGCATATCATGATCTTGATCCATCTCCCTCTTAGCTATGTTGTGCAGTTCTTACAGCTATCAAACAAGTTCATATTAAATTGATTACACAGCTGATAGCAAATAAGACTGTTAAAATGTATGGAGATGTACTGCTTGCTGTCCTGAAATAAATATGGCTGCAATATGATAACACCCCAGCAGATTTCACATGTAGCTGGAAACTTCCTCAATGCTGCACTTTCTGCTCAATGGGCACACAGAAAAAATCCTATAGCAAGGCCACCATGCTCATTGATCTCAGGTCAAACTATGCATTCCTCTTGGACTGGTTGAGTTATCCACATATGAGACAAGACAGTGAACTCAGTAATACTTAACCAAAATTCAGTAACTGTCGAACATAGATTTTACAGACACCCACGATTCCTCAGAATTTGTCCTATTTCCAGTTGTTCATACGAACTGATAAAGTCAAATTTCAGCCCATGTGCCCCCCTAAATGTGAAAATTGCATCCAAACAGCTATTTTGCTAACTAGGTACATGAAGTCATGTTTTCCAACTCTAACAAAAAATTATGATTTAAAAAATAAAATGTAAAGTTATATTGAGGGTAATGTATTCTGTGTAAAATGATACCTCAGTTATGCAGGAAAGACTACTGCGCAAGTTAAAATTAACAAAAATGCAGACAGCAATGTCATGCATATGGCTAACATAACAGCCATGATATGGCCTATCTTTATATTTTCTGTAAGAAAATAAGTAATTTTATAATGTTTTCATAGACAAAATATAACTCAATTTATTAGGGTGATTCATTTTGCGCAAAACAATACCCTTGTGCAGAAATGGCCACCAAGTCTAAATTAACAAAAAAAAAAACAGACTGTGGCATTGCACATATTCCTAATATACAGCATGATACAGTAGGTGTTTACATTTCTCACAAGTAAATGGAATATTTTGCATTAATGAAATAATAACATTTTAATATGTAGACATTGAGTGAAAATATATTAGAAAAATGCAGTGCTGTTAAAATCCGGAGTAAAATGTTGCGTCAGTAGTACATGAAATTTTTAAACATATTATCACAGAAAAATAAATCTCCATTTATTAGAAGTAAATTTTTTAATTGGTAAACATGTTGTGATTAAAATGTGGTATACCCGACTGGCTCAGAATAATATTTCAATGTAAAGAATGTGGCTTTAATCGGAATAAGATGGGTGGAACAGGTGGGAAAGAAAATTGAGGTTAAAAGGCTAAGCTATTTTTTTTCAGCTTACAGCACACATCAGTGTCGAAACTGGCTGGTGCAGCTGCCAGGGGGCAGGGTGTGGAATGTTCTATGCTGTGCATCAGAATCTCAGCAGACAAGTACAGCATGGAAAGGAGAACTTCACTACAAGAGTCTGAGCTGTGGAACAACTGGCAGGTCTGTTAATGTCTGTAAATTTTAATTAATTTCTGTTGGGTTTCGTTTATTTTCACCATGTGATGCAGTATGTGAGAGTAGAGTCCACACAACCTGTATTATTTTTTAATGTTGCAATTTTGACTGGGTTTTAATACATTTTGCTATAATTTTTTTAATTTTAATATTTCTGGCCAAATTTATTTCTATTTTTCACAGTTCCTGAAAATCTAAATTCACGAATGAGGTGTTCATATGAATTTGGTACCCTATAAAAAGATTCGATTGTACCTGTATAAGAAACAGAGGATATCTGTGAAATAGTAGGCCAGTTGCCAGTTTCTGATTTGCTACCCGTTTATTGTAGTGACTTTTGAAACTTCCAGTGGAATACTTGCTCTAAAGTGGTGTAAACAGGAGCCTAAAATATCTGTAATGACTAAGTTTTTTATAATTTTTTTCATATAACTACAGTAGAGTCCCGCTAATCCGGACCCGCTCGTCCGGACATTCGGTTTATCTGGACGGGATTTTAAAAAATATGTACGTAGTCAAAAAAGTAGGATTTACTAACTTTCAACATCATCAGTTGGCTATGATGAGAAAGTGCAGACAAAGTAATATGTGCTCTCATCTTATTATCCAGGTACTGTATGTATGACTCACTCCCTACAGCTGTTTTTAGAAAGTGTCTTTTATGTTTCCTTCACTTCATTTGTCAGTTGATATCCTGCCGTATTAATCGAGAGACAGTTACTGCTGTGTTTGATTGTTTTTACGATACGGTTCAGTGTGAGTGTTTGTGTGTGTAAATAGCAACTAAATGGAAGAAAGTGACTGTGACAATGGGCAAAAAACCTAAACTTTGTTTCGTATTGATGCAGGGGAATCACTAACTAAAATCGCTAATTGATTTAGGAGTGCGAAAACAAACTGTTTCTGACTGGAAAAAAAAACGGGAAAAAATTAAGATTTTGTGCCAAAATGGTTAGCAAAGACAGTTTAGGCAACAGAAGCACATTTTAAAAAATGAAACTTTAGAGAGGCTTTGTACGTTTGGTTTTGCAGACAATGTGAACAGGGTGTTCCGCTATCGGTGTAACGTTACAAGCAATTGCGTTCAAATTGAATGAAAAATTAGAAGGGACCCTGCTTTTTACTGTCAGTGTGTGGTAGGTTGTCTCGATGGAAGGAATTGACACTGCGTTGTGAATCAGGATAAGTGATGAAATTTTATCAATGACAATGTTGGCAGTGAAGATTTTAAGTTAAATTTGAGAAGTTTGTTACAGATGAAAACTTACAGCCTTGTCAATTGTTTAATGCAGACGAAACAGGTTTAAATTACAAAATGCTTCCAAAAAAACATTAGCCTCAAAACGAGATTCTGTAGCCAAAGTCATAAGGTAAAGAAAGAATCGGGAAACTTTGCTTCCTTGCAATAATCTTCTGGAGATTTAAAACTTCCACTTTTGGTGATCAGGAAAATCAGCCAAGCCCAGATCCCTTAAAGATGTAAATCAGAACGTTCTCCATCCTAGTACAAAACACAAATATCTGCGCTGATGATTGGACTAATTTTGAAAGATTGGTTTTTTGTTAAATTCGTGCCTTCAAAAAGAAGTTCTTGAAAGAGAAAAAAACTCCCAGAAAAAGCTGTGTTGTTCATAGACAATGCACCTTGTCACCCCACTGAAGAAGAATTGCGAGATCGGGACATTTTTGTGAAATTCCTGCTACCAAACGTCACAGCTTTAATTAACCAATGGACCAAGGTGTGATTGAAGCAACAAAATGGCATATAGGAAAAAGTTGATCTTGTCTCTTTTAAACAACAAGAAGCTGACCCTCAGCCAACTTCATGCATTTTCTTAAAAAAGTGACAATAAAGACTGTCATTTATTTGGCCCAGAAGCATGGGAAAGAAATTAAGCAGTCAACTCTTCATAAAAAGCTGGAAAAAAACTGTGGCTTAGCATCCCAAAGAAAACCAGGAACAAGACGAAATCAACCAACTGCAAACGATGACGCTGACTTCGTTCAAGTTTTTAACAGTTGGGGGTTGTGCCGATGTGGAAGAAAATGACATTTCTGAGTGGATGAACAGTGACAGTGAATTGGTTTATCAAGTATTAAGCAGAAGTGAAATTGTGGAAGCGTGCATTGCAAACATCGGCAACAGAGAATGAGTTCGGAAGATGACAACGATGATAGGATGAACCAGTTGGCCTAACTCTTGGGGAAGCGACTACAATGCTGGAGCAGTTGATGACATACTTCAAGAAACAAAGCGATACATCATCTGCTGAGGTACTGCCTTGAGGCGCCTACGAGATTGCACGGCAAAACTCAGTCTTCTTTAAAGCAAAAGAATATTACGGACTTTTTCCAGTGAGTCTAAAAACTTTATTCTTGTTTTCAGTACAGTACTGTAGTTTTATTTTATAGTCCTGTTCAGAATTTAATGTTTCTTTCTCTTTTTAAAATTCGTTTAATTAGTAACAGTAATGTACTGTGGTTTTTTTTTAAACTCTTACAATCAATAAATTTTTAATTTTAATTACAAAGATGTTTTGTTTTGTTAATTCTATCAGTTTGTAGGATAAAAACTAGGTCTATGTATACAGTAGCATTAAAACTGAAATTAAGTGTAGGAAAAACTGTATTTATAGAATTTAAAAAATGATTTTTATAATTTTACCCATCTAAAACTTGTATTACGTGCATTTTATGACAGATTCCGTTTAATGCGGACTTTCAGTGATCCGGACAGGGTCCGGTCCCATATTGTCCGGATTAGCGGTACACTACTTTCTGTGATTTTCACTTACGAAAGCATACTGAGTTGAAAACTTATGTTACTTAATAAAGCACCCAAAACACAATGAATAATATCACAGTGGAAATTGAACATTGAAATTAATTGAACAATTATTAAGCTATGATAAATCTGAGTGTCATCATAATTTCTGATTATCTTAAACTAATTATACCATCATAGCATTTCTATAAATTTGATCTTATGTTTTATAATCTGTAGTTATCAGACACTAATCCTATGCAGTCAGACATACTTATAGTAGAACCCCCATTTTACGAGTGTCTATGGTTCCCAAGAACACCATCATAAGATCACTGTTGTAAAATCCAAAAATAATTAACTTTGACCCCTAAAATATATTTAAAGTGCATATTTTTTGCTTAAAATATGTGTTTAATTGTCACTGACATAAAAATAACTTGTACTTTAAATTAAATATTTATTTTATTTTATAGGCAGATGTCTTTAGAATAAAATTATAGCCGATAAGCATATATTTATCTTCCCCTTGTCATCAAAAATGTTAAAAACATTGAGCGGTGCAAAGTTTTCTGAGTGAATTACGTCCATATTTCATCGCCCTGGCTTGAAAAATAAATAAATTAAAATTATATATGAATTTAATTAAAAATGCAAACATTTTAAGATTGAAATGATGTCCAGAAGTATAAATAACCTCTCATTGCTGAAAACAAAAATATTAAACAATGCGCGATGTAACTCTAGCAAGCAATGCATTCATTTTCAGTCGTTTTTTCACGAGAAAACCAGAGGATCATTCAAAAATATATATATTTTTTTAATATGTGGACTTTTTAGAGTAAAATTACATTGCAGAAATATAAATTCAATGTCTTGTGATAAAATAAGCTCAAATGCACGTACTTTTTAGCGAACTGTAATCAGTTTCACAAACACAGCGTACTGTAATTTTCAGAGTGTTATTCTATTTTAGAGTCTTATTGATGAAAACAAGAAGAGTAATGTAATACATTTCAAACCTGAGTCGTTTTGAGCATGGCAAGATGAAAGAAAAAATTATTTTTAAAAGGACTGATAGATATAGTTTTGCGATACATACTGGAATAGGTGACTGTGCTGCCATCTGTTGGCAATCATGCGCAACTCGCTTTAGATGCCATGTTCCCATGTAATGACTCATGTGTAAAATACTTATATACAACCCAATTCCCAGAGTTTTATATTTTCCGCAAACTCTCGATATATTTTTGACGTAACATATTTCCGTGTGTAGTGGTTCTGCTTGTTAATAATTCTGATTCTACATGTAATAACCAAGCCTTCGTGAGGCTGGCTCACCATTTTGTGTTTTGTACGTCCATTCCCACTCCAGCTGCAAGGCGAATATTAATGTTATTTATTTATTAAAACCACACATTGTTTTGTAGTTAATATCATTTTTGCAGCAAATAATATTTGTGTTAATGTGATAGATTGTCATCCAGGCATGCTTTGGCCTGCGGTTACTTTATAAATAACCTCATTGCGTGTACAAACTGTAACTTCCTGATCTCGCCTTTTTGAAGAGCTGACACCACTTTTAATAACGAAATACTTTATTATTATGAATGAAAATGTGCTGTCTAACGATTTTCCCGAACTCCTGATACATCCAGTATCACATATATGCTCCAAACTGTTACTATATAAGAACCACAATTTATGTCATATTAAAGATGTTAAACCAAATTTGCCATCTATAACAAACAATACTCCACAATTTTATGTTGTGCTTTTAAGTACACTGCTAGCCACACGTCTCTAGTTGTAGGTGCATTTAGCAAAACAGATGTGACAGTTGCAAACGCAAGTTCGGCCTTTCAGTTAGAATAAAATTTCAAATTTTTGTGATATTGACTTTTATTATGAAAAATGTTTCAAATACCTATATTATGACCATATGAATGGATTTGACAGAAAATTTGTAGTAATATTACAATCTCTAATATAGCTAATTTTCCATGAGCCTAATGATGTATTATTTCTGTTTGCTGGGCAAGAAAGCTGCAACTTTTCAAACAATATTTTCAAGCGAATAAATCGTGGATCTTCATCAGTGTAGCAGTAGTAAAAAATTCTACAGCAAAATCAATAATTTTCTAATTGGCTATGCGTGAGCAGCTTCACAACATACTTTGATGTAGGTAGGATGGGCTTAATTTACGTCTCATCGACATCCATCATTACAGAGGAAAAATGCCACTTATGTATTTTGTTTTAATTAATCACTCATTTTTAAAGCACATGTTTCTGATATGCATAAAACTTTAAATAATATGTTAAGTTAAATAATTTTAAATAAGATTTTGTTGTAGTTTTCTGAATATAGGTCAAAAATTTTGATTTCTGGTTTTTAAAAGCATTTTTGAAAGTAAACATTATATTTTTTTGCTTTGTTTTAATGTTCAAACATTTTTAATGATACTGCAATGTGCTTGACTGATTGCATTTCCAATTTTAAAAACTATAACAATAAAACTTAATACACACAAAATAAATAATTATTTCAGATAGCAGTCTTATGCCTTTGGTTGTTCAGAAACAGTTGTTCAAATATAGGTATCTGCCATAAACACTTGAAGGCCAGTACATTATACTATTCAGATGTTGCTGGCAATTATGTTAAAAGCATACTGCAATCAGTATTGACCTAATTTTCTTGAGTTAATCAAATTCAGCCCTGATAATGTTGAATGACATATGAAAGCCTAAATAATTGTAGTAATGATCAAAGAATGATAACAGGTATTTAGAAGTGATCACCGGTATTATACCTAGAATTTTTGATGGTCTGAAATACTATTAATAAACAACTCATTAACTGAAGAGTAGTTAAAAAATGTTTAGGACAGCAGAAAATTCTGCATAAATTACCTTAAAATTAAACTTATCTCTGTAACTCTAACTAAATATTTTTTGATGTTTGTATAAAATTGGTTTGTATATAAAAATAAAGCTTTATATTTACAAGCAATAACCATTTTTCAACAACAAAATATTTGAAAAATGGATAATTTTCTAATGGTAACAAAAGTTTATGTGTCAGGTACATAATTATTGAGCATGCTTCATAAAAATACAATGACATATTATTTTACATAGTAATATAAAAGAGACACAGTGGAGTAACAGTAAAAGTTATTGTACTCTGAATTTTAACCATGTGTACACTGTAGACAAATGTGGGCAACCACTAATTAAGTTTATGTCGTAGTTATATTTATTTCAGTTGCATTGAATCAACTAAAATATAAAATTTTTCTTGTACTTGAAGAGTTTTACATCAGTGTTAGACAATAATTTTCATCCTTTCCATAGAAAATTTTCTTCATGTAGTAACATCCTCAAAATTATTTTCATTTCTTTATGAAAATTCTTTATTTGAGGAAATATTTTAGGTATATTTTAACACTTGAACTTAGAGAAGTTTCTTTCCTTGGAATATATTTAGGCTTTAGCTTGTACCATACTGTGAAAAGTACCATGTTAAATAAACACGTATTTTTGTCTTTACATTTTCATATGTTTTGTGGCTTGTTAGGTGGTAGCTTGTTGGTCCATTGGAATATAGGCTATAATATAAGCATTTTAAAACGATACTGTAATATATTATAAAAAAATAATACAATAATAATTTAGAAATTTAAAGAGTTAACATAGTTACACAACACACATAACTTTGTACTTGATTTATCACACTTACAAAATCTGAAGCAAAGGGGGCATGCAATTCAAGTCAGCATTAGTTTTTGCTCATGACAATACAAACTTCATTGTCAGAATTTTTGTGGAATTTGAAAATTTCGTTATATCACACATTGGCTACAGTGTATGAGAACATTTATCTCCTGATCATAGCTAATTATTTGAACAACCAATTTTTATACTAGCAGGTATAAATAGATCTCAGTCTTTGGTTATTTATTTTTGAAGAAAAAAATATTTATGTGGAAAAATGTGACTTTGTGTGGAATACTATATTTAATATATTATATTTTCTGAAATAATTTCTTCCCTTGCAGCAAATTTCATAATCAAATTTTAAAATTTGTTCTTCATACTTGATGACTGATTTCATTCCACATTTAATGCATCCACTTTAGTCAGTTTGAACGTTTGTTCTCTTCTTCGGTAGGAAACAATGAAATTATGAATATAAAGAAGTTTTATAGTTTCTTGTCAACATCCATTTTAGATAGGTCACTGGCCAATTCATCCTACCTTAGCTAGTGCCAGTTTCTCCAATTAAAAAAACTGAAGATTTCTTTACATTACATTAAGTCACCTATTCTTGCCCCAGAAACTTATCACTGAACTAAAATTTTAACTCACACCACAATATTTGTTGAACTCAGTTGTCAGTTGCAGTTAATAGTAATAAACCAGTAATAAAATTTCTGTCAGCAGTTGCCTGTGAAAATTTTTGAATACATTAATCAGTCTATTATATTTTTACTATCACAGTTGAAGAATTGAGAATGTTTCTGAAAAGGCTTTCACACATCAGTTATTACAGCACCGTGTTTTAAATAATTGTTCTTTTAAAAATATTAGTAAACATCTAATAATATGTACATGACATTTTTTTATTCAGTACTATGCAATTTAAACCTGTTGAGTATTTACAAATTTCTTCAACAAACTTCTTTTCATTTAGATCTAAATGATTGTGAACTTGTTGGTATATGATGTTCAATAATTATGCTTGGAAATATCGCATTATGATTGAAAAAGACTTTCCACTCTTGCAATGTGACACACACAGTTTAAATAATAAGAATTATAAAGCTCTTCCTAATAAAAAAAAAAATACTCTTCAGTAATCCAGCAATACTGTATATTTTCAGATTAAAAGGTAATATGCTGAAAAATAGCCAAGTAAAAATTTGTTTCATAAAATTTCTGCTATAAATGGTAACTCTTAAGAGCAACATTAAAAGGAAAGCACAAATGTAGTCTTGAAGAACTTGGAACACCATCACTGTTGATTGTTTTCCTCATCTTCAGGGTTTCACTTCTTATTTGCAGTGAGGAAATAATTAAAATTGAACTTTTAAGTAAATAGTACGTACGTAAAAATAAAAATAATTTGTTCTTGGCCTACAGCTTGTTGAAATGTTAAGAAATTTAACAAGGTTGTGTGTATATAAGTACATGAGTAATGCTTTTATTATTTGGCTTTTGCAATAATAACTGCATAGTTTTCTCTTGGTGCACTGCAATTTTATAGTAGCTGCTCATACCCATGCCAGAAATGGTACACTGAATGCAGAGAAATACTAAAGGCATAATGATGTGATGTAATTTTTAAAATTAATAGATAATTTAATCATACACATATAGCCATGATATGATTAAAATTCCATTATTGTTTTGATAAGTATAACACTGAACTACAGAATTTATTATTTCATTTGGAGACTGGACTTTGTTCACAACTGAGTTTCATTGTTTCAGTTTGACATTATAGTGGGTTTTGCTTTGATATGGTTTCCATTCCTTCTTTGTAGCCACTTTATTTCTATTTATCCATATTAGTTTAATCAATCACATGATGTGTTCTTGATTCTTGAAGTTTTGTTTTGCAAGCATGATTTTCAGTCACATAAACTACATGAACACATTGTTGTCTTCAAACAATTAACTAGCTGTAGAACTTGCTCTGAATAAAATTATTCATGTTGTAAATAAAATATTCAAGATACACTAAAGAATAACTTTAGCACAAATTCACAACCTTTGATGAGAGACCCGACATTAAAATACATCTATAAATATATAAATAACCTATATTTGTGTAGAAAGAACAGTACCACAGAAATGTTAATTAGTGATATAACATAGTAACATTGAATAATACTGTACTTATTGAAGAAAAGGATACTGTTCATCATTGAAATTTAGCCACCCAAATTCTGATGTTTGTGCAATTCACAGATAAAGTGAAAGCATATGCATTTGCAACATTTTTTTTTACAGTTTCATTGAGACTTACTAGAAGAGCACTTTCCATACAACCAAGTAACATTCACCATTTGTATATGTGTATACCTGTATGTATATGTGTGAATGTATATTTTGTGAAATCAGATGCTAAAAGATGGATTGAAAAACTCAAGAACATGCTGTGTGCACATTAAGGAAGCAGCTGGCATTATGGTGAAGAAAATGAACACTCAGTGATAAATATATTTGTGTTGGTTCTGAAAATGCTCTCACACATGGATTTGTGGGAAACCATTCTCAAATACTGTAGTATGAAGCATACTTGCAAGTTCGTGGCCAGTCCCATTTCATCTAATAGCTGCCAACAGTATGTTCCATTAGGAAAAAATATGTCACTGTTGCACAAAAAGAATCAGTCATTAAAATACTATAGATATTAATATTTAAATGGTGAGCTGTTTGAAATATTGCATTGTAAATTCTCTTGGACCCATTTTCAGTACTGTGTTTGCATGCCAGGTTATCTAGGGCACTAAAAATTATAAAAGCACAATTTCAGTGTTTTATTTAATTTGGGATGAAGCTATTTCAGTGATGAACTAATCAAATATAATGTTTATGTATTAATAACGAAATATCATTTCAAACCCATAAATTTACAATGTATGTAGTATATTAGAAATACAATACTTGCTATAAAGTAGTATTCTGAAATAGACAACATTGTGTCTCAATAAGAAGGAAATAACTGATATATCTCTCCTTTCTCTTAATGAAATGTCATAGATAGGTGAATTTTTAAGCACATCCAGAGCAAATGGATAAACCTGTCAGTCTTGTAATGAACTCCTGGAGGTGTTAATGTTTGTAACATACCTCAGTTTAACAATATATATGTATATATTTTCCCAAACTATAGGGACTAATCATATGAAATTTTACATCTTTTATTTCCCAGATGTATTTATATGATTTGAAATGTACTTTTCCAGATTGCTGTGAGAAAAATGAGTGGGAATTTTGCAGCTGTAAATATACAGTTAAATTTTATTAAAGAACCGCATTTTTTAATAAATACAGAGATAATTTTAATATTATAAATTTTAAAAGGACACAATGATATGAATATAAATATGTACAATATACTGCCAAGCAATAATGAATTATTAAATGAAATTGATATATACTCCTTTGCAACGATTTTGGGCACTTTTTGTAATGTGCAAATTACATAATTTTATATAGTAATTATTATAAACATTAAAATACTCTGCAAGTGTCTTAAATTTACAACATATCAAAAATTTGAAACATTATTTTATAAATGAAGTTTTAATTTCATTGCATTTAGTGAAACACCATTACATTTAGGCAGGAGTGAAGAGAGCTTCTTAGCTTGTATCAGTCATTTAAGTTTGCAGAATTTTGTGTTGTCACAAGAATCATGTCATAACATGAAATCTTTTTTATTTTGACAGTTTCCCATATAACAAAAATTATCTTTCAGAATTTATTCATTAAAATCAATTCTTGTTTTTATTTTGTTCTATAATGGAAAACTGGTCATAATAACAAGTTAAGTTTTAATTCCAGATCACAAAAACTTAAGAGAAACCTGGAAGCATATGCATTTGATACAATATTTCTTCTCTTTCCAGTTTTCTACAGCTCAAAATTGACATTATTCAATAAATGATAAATTAAAATGTACAAGCTTGCTTAAACTATCGAAAAAGCATCATAATTATTTATTCTTGCTATAACATCTAAGACACACCTATTAAAAAAATGTTCTTTCTTTATTATGGTATAAAAGGTAACAAAAACAATGAAAGACATCTAAATAATGTCAAAATATTGAATATTATTTCAATAACAATAATTATATCAATTTTAACAATAATAATAGTAGTAATAATGTTACAATTGCTATTATTTGTAACAGTAATGAAATAATAATAATAGTATTAACACTACAGTGAAATTAATCTTAAATTTTTTCCCCACTTTTGATGTGATGGTAAAATCATAATTTATTCTGATCATTTTTATGTAACCAAGTATGATTTCCATCATTTATACAATATGTAGGCTATCCATTGTTCATTGCTTACTAAAACATGGTTTTGCAAACAAGAGTCTTATCGCTGTATTAAATTCAGTTCTGTAGACTATATATATATATATAAAACTTGTTTAAACATTATACATTTATCATATATGATAAATGTATAACGTTTAAACAAGTTTAATGTAAAAATACCGTTTACACAATTATGTGAGCTAAGTAATATTTCTATAAAATAATTTAGTCAAATTAATTGATATAATTTCAATTTGATTATGGTAAATGTTTCTTTGTCAGAAATTTTAAAATACTGCATAATACATACAAGCCTCTAGAATGTAATGTTCTGAAAACAAGGTGCTTATTTTTTGTGCCAAATATACAATTTTGAATGAAGAATTCCTGCCCAAAACAGACACAGGTAACAGTTACACTTCTTATTAACATTACTAAATGTTAGCTTTTAAACTACTGCATGCATGTGTGCATAGTTTGTTTTTTAATTCATTAAACTTTATAGAATTTTAAAACACAATTTTGTATGATATTGAATATAAAGCAAACCAGAATATGCACTTTTGAAACACTTTAGATATTACATTCTTTTGTTTGTAATACTGAGAAAACGTACATTTCTGAGATCACAAATTTTGCTCATTCTATAGCTACATAAAACAATACAGAAAATACAGAAAAATGAATACATTCAATCAACAAAAATTGCAAAAAAAAAACTGCCATACAAAAGACAATTGAACATTTTACAGCTTTGTTTTCTTTGAAAAATAAAGAAAAATAATGTTACTGAAAAATCAACTGTGATAGACTGATATACTGGTCTGATCGACTAGACTTTTTTCTTTGAAGACTAGCAGAGTAAGAATTCCAAGTCAAATATTAGACATTCTTTTTACTACTTTTATATGCTAATAGTGATATTCTATCCGGAATCAAAGAAACAGATAGAATATTTACAATATTTTAGGTTTCATTGATTTGCAGATAATATATACATAACAACAGAAATTAACATGCAACTATGATTGAGAAAGATAAAAAAATTGGTACATGTTTTTCAAATAATTAAATTTACTAATTATCTCATAATTTGAAAAATTGAAGATGATTTCATAGAAATGGGATTTTGTTTATATTCTATTCGAAGCAGAAATAATTTCCAAGCATAAGAAAAACACAACAAAATGCTTTCCATAAAATACCGCCTATAATATTTCCCATTTTTTCACATTAGCAAGTTGTATAAAAATTAATATTTACGTGACAATTTGTAATATGATATTCATCACCAAAATTCACATAACTTTTTTCATCCAGTCGCAAACAAATGCACAAATGGAAAATGTCATGGATACGCACAAACATACACATAACAAAACTAATATTTATTTTTAAATCTCATAACAGATAAATTCAGATATATTTTGCTCCTCAACTTATTCATAAACTTTTCGCCATTCTTAAGAAATAAAGGCAGTCTGATTCTGCATTTTTTCCTTGAGCAAGTTTTATAGATACAGTCAAAATTTATTCACAACATTTTCTTTTTACACAGGAATTAATTTTAATGTTACCAATTGTTAATATTGAAGCTCTTTATCACATTCAGTATTGGCTTGGCAACATTACATTTATCATTAATTTTTGGCTACTTCTGATAACTAAAATAACAGTCTTCTTATAAAATCAGTATTTGCTTAAATATTAAAACAACAGTAATCTTAAATACTCAAATGGAAACAAATATTGAAATTAAATGCATTTCCCCTTTTATACAGTTTTCTTCGTTCCTTTGCTTACTTGATCTAATCCCACATTAGCATTATTAATTAAAAATATAAGTGTTTCACAAAGTACATATTCACAACTATAATCTTAAATGATTTCACTTTTAATTTTTAATAGGGACATTAAATGTAGTTTTGTTCCCTTTCAAAACACAAAAATTTGTCTATAATTAATGAGAATTATAAAAAACAGCCATAAGTTAATTAAATACTTGGAATGTCAAATGGTGGCAATATTTTTTAATATTCCCACCTCTCATCCTGTTCTTCAGATTTGATTTGCTTTGTAAGTTATCTAAAGTATCTCCTGAATTTTTGTCTCTGTTTCCAACAGATATATCCCACTCAGCAACTTCCCCTCTTCTTTCTTCATTCAACAAGTTTCTTCCATTTTACTCTTTTATTTGTATAGTATGCTCTTCTACACTCCTGTCCAACTCTGTTTCACGTTCATTTGCTTCTTCAAATTCAGTTCTTTCATCTAAAGGCGATGAAGGCTCAAACTTTCCACTTCTCCTTTCATCTTCACCTTCTGCATCTTCAGATGTTTGACTTACCTGCATTCTTTCTCTACAATCCACAGTCACATTCCTATTTTCCACATCTGAAAGAGCCTCACTACACTGATCGTCATTATCATCGTCATATCTGTCTAAAACTGCAAGTGGTTCAACGTGAACAGTTTCTTCGTCTTTTTCTGTTTTCATGCCATAGTCATCTGTCTGCAATACACATACACCATTGGTGATAACTTCTTTTTATCCTCCTTTGTCTTTTACATCTTCCTCAGTTGAAACTTCTTGCCATTCAGGATTCACTCACTGGGGAGCAACTGGGTTTCTTCTTGAGGACCTCCCACCACCCACCCCACCCACAGAGGGCGTTAATACTGTTGAAGATTCTTTTTTAACAGATGCCTCCCTCAAACTTGTTGAGGAGAGGTTGGAATCTTCACTCCCGATATTACTTTCCACATCTTCATCGTCTTCAAAATCAGGTTCCCGTTTAATACTACCCATGCTTAAATCCAGACCACTGTACTGCTCTTTAGTTACACTAACTGCATTGTTCAGTGTACTGGTCAAGTCACAGTCTGATGATGGTAGAAGTCCACGGCCTATTAGGGCAGCCAAGTTGTTGTTGGCTGTAAAATAAGGTTGATATGGAAGTGGTACTGAACCCAAGTACATGCTTTCTTTTTGCAGTTCCAGTAACCATTGATTGAGCAAGAGCCGAAACTGCACAGGATCAAATGATCCTTGAGAGCCAAACTGTAGCGATTTATGGCCGGGATTCCTCCAATATCTGACAACAGTCCATGTGAAACCTGCTGCTTGAGTCGCATACGATGTTATGAAACCAATTTGTAATGGTTCGAGAGGAAAGTGCTAGCTCATTTCCTAGAAAATCAATAGTCTGAACACTAGGTTTAAGAATCTAGAGCAAATGCAAGCCTAAGAGCTTCTTTTTGTTCTTCTGAAAAAAGAACTCGTTGTTTCTTTGCAGAAGGAGGGCCATGGAGGACTTGGACTATGGTAGAATTCTGATGTGTCATTGGAAGATGTATCACTACTGTTGTCTGCTCCTCCTCCACCACCATGTTGACCATGCCCACTACTGCGTCGCCGCTTGTTGGCTTCCCTTCGTTCATTTTTCAGTGCCTGAAGTCTGTCAATATTGTGTGCATCACTCAACCACAGCTGCATCCGTATGAAAGGTTCTCGTCCTTTGATGCTAAGCATATGCCATGGTTTGGGTTTTGACAGCAATTCACTCACTGAGCCTTGAGATAAACCAAGTACAGCTTCACCAAAAATCTACAACATAAAAAAACAAACAAAAATATGTTTTTATTAGATGTTATTATAACATCACATTCAATTTTAAAGTGACAAATTAGAAAAGAAAAGCAGTATTAAAAATATGATTCTCTTGTATTATATGGTTTTAAATTATACTTAAAATATATCTTAGTAAATCTCCGTTCAGAAATCGAGTGAAAGTGGCAATAACAGAGATAATGGTTTCACACTTTTGTCATTCAGTCCACAAATTACTGAATGTAAACAAAATATTAAAGCATAAAATAATGAAAATAAATTATTTTTATTTAATTTTTGTAAGTTTTATTTGTGTACTAGATACACAGCCTTAGAATATTATTCTGAGCATGTATGGCAGTTTCTCAAGATGTCTTTAAAACTGCAATATGAGATCTGGGTTAAAGCAGAATTAAAAGATTAATATTTTTACAAATGGTAAATAATATTAAGTTTCTTATAAATTCAGAATAGCAATTATGTATACAGTGTACTTGAACATATATAGTAATAGAATCTACTGCTATATGATACAATTGCTATAACGGTGAGTTATGATCCTAGAAACTGATATAGCTTTATAAACAATAACTCTGCAGATGTTGCATTTTATCATAAATGACACTTAACTTATAATGTTGAATAGTAAGCCATGTGCCAATTTCTATACTTTTCTATATAGCCCCCTTATGATATATCCAAAAGCCAAACTGTTTCTTTAATGGTCCAAACAAATGGAAATCAGATGGGGTCAAATTTGGACTGTATGGAGGATGCTCCATAAAGTTCCAGTGAAAGATCAGCAAAAGTTCATATGTTGCCCATGCAGTGTGGGATGTGAAATTATCATGAATAAAAGAAACACCAATGGGTAGACTATGAGAAAAACACTAATTCTCCTGACATGCAAGGGACTGTTAATATGTGAACCTTACATATTGATCCACTGCAGAAACTTTACATATTTAACCACTTTCATAACCAGAAAAATGTTACAGACATAAAAGTTATTGCTAATTAAGACATTAACAAGAAAGTATTTGTGTTTTTCATCATACTGTTTTCAGTTCTCACTATTTAAATGATAACACATCTTTGGCAGAAAGGTTCAATAGTCCTTCATATCTACATTTAGTCCAGGACATTCTGTTGTACTAAAATATGCACAAGAATTAATCTTTTGAACACTAGGAAAATAACTTTATGGTTAGACATACACAATGTTGTATAAAAACATCATTATAGATTTTAAGTGTTTTATGGGTGACGTGTGCCATGTCCGTGGCCCTAGACCATTTACCGCATCTATCAAGAACCCACTTAAGTTCAACTCAGCGCTATATCCGTACAACAGTGATACAACCAGTGTTCGGTGTGTGCGCCTCAGTTTGCACTACTGTAGGCATACTGTGTATGTGTAATTATGTTTGTTTCCTTTTTGCCGTGGCCCTGATTTGCTTATATTATATTATTATTATTATTATTATTATTATTATTATTATTATTATTATGTTTCTTTCAAAGTGTTAAATATGTTTCAGCCATTATTTAATTTACATCAAAGTAAATATTATTGTCCCTTGTGATTACGTGATATTGAATACGCCGCACCGAGTGCACCAGTGCAATGCATTACCAAGTAAGTGAATAGTATTTAAATATTTATTTCGCCTGTGCGATTTAGTATGCTGTGTATTTGCGATTATCCATGGTTTTTGCAGAATTAATATGTGTGTTGTTTATTTTATTTTGAGAAGTGTGTTGACATGCACAGCTTGCACTATAGTAAACACATCGCACTATCACTTGCTGGGGCGCGACGTATCTGCAATATTATTTTTAAGTGTTTGAATTCTGTTTAGTTGTGTGTGCTTACCCACACTGAATTTTAAATGAATATTTTTCTGAATGACGGTATCAGAGATGGTATTAATACCGACCAAATCCAGTGTTGCCATACATAGTTCGTGACCAAAGGACACGCATGGCATAGCGTATCGACTACGTGGCAAAAAGCGGCCGAAAATATGTAAGTGATCTTTACGAGTTGAATTTGTACTATGTATTGTAATTATTGTGTTGTGTATTAAATATGAGAGATATTGAAATGAATGCAAGCACATCCCGTCACGTGCAGGGCTGTGCACGGGAAATACGTAACCTCCAAATGTGAGGTTAGGGTGCCTCTTAAGTGGTAAGTGTTATATTTACAATTTTGTATTTTATATTTTTATTTAACCACGTGAGATTAGAAGTGTAATGTTTTGTGTGTCTCATTTTCATTCAAGGCCATGTCCATCCACTTCATTCTATTTAATAATTGTGTTTTATGTAATTTGTAATCATGTAACATGGTGGCGGGATTTGGAACCAGTGGGAAGGCAGCCCGCCATCATGTTAAGTAGGCGCATCTTGTGTACTGTGTGAGGTGGATGTACGTCGGATGTCCTCCCGGGCACTTCGCTGTTTGGCACCGATCATGTAGTTTGGTAATAGTTCACGTTAATTTTAGAATCTAGTTTTGTTTTGCTGCCCAGGGAGTGAACCGTCTCACAGCCCAGTCATTTTTACATGGTCGGGGTTTAATTTCTCTTAAATTTCATGTAGGCATTGTGCCGCCTTTTTTGCAGTATTAGCCTGCACCCTGCTTAATGGGGAAAATCATATAACTGCTTCATATGAAGGTAATTGGAATAAATAAACATGTCACGTAACTCAGCGTCTTATTATTTCACCGGCGACTTCATGGCCGCATAACCAGTAATCACATATTTGAACTTAATGGTGTGGAGGAGAAAAGAACAGCCTCTGCAGGAGTGAGTAAGTGTATGGGTAAGGCTGACAGACCACACTAGCCTAGGCACTTGAATTATTCTTCGGATAACTACGTCAATGTTTGGTACGTGTTGTGGTGGGACGAGACTCCGCACACTAGCTCAGGCCATTACACGCTCTGCATTCTGACCACGCTGCCATAGAACTTATGGGCAGCGCAGACCAGCGGGGGACTTTGGAGGAAGCCACATTTAGGGCGGTCGACCACACAATCCAACTTCTCTTCGTGCTCATCACTGCTGAGCGCTGGTGCCCATCACTGTAATTATTAACCTGAAACCAACTTCCCGAGGGTGTGATGTCTTTCCTACAGTCTAAGAGCTGTTAATTGGCTATGCCCAACTAGGGGTTTGGTCAAGGCAAGCCATCTTCCTGCCGTCATGGGCAACACTGCACATAGGCTTGCCACAAATCTGCATTTTGGAGTATATGTGAATGTGCAATGATATTTACCATTACTAAAAATAGGCAACTGGATTGGGATGTGTTAAAAGGCTTGATATATTGATAAAAGTAGGCCCTATAGTTTCATTGCTGTATATCAACAAGCATAGAGACAAGAATAATTGTAACATCTGAAAATTCCTAATGTATAACTATACTCAGCACACAAGAACTTGTGGGAGAGCATTTTTTTTAAAATTATGTGAAAGTAAACAATGCAACAAAGGATCAAAAACAAATATTTGCTTCATGGTTGATACAGAATATGTTATTAATGCATGGTCATCAAAAACTTGAGGCAAATACTGCATCACTTAATAGGAGGAATTTCAATTTTCAATATCTCTATTTACAACATCTTGTGACGTTCATTTTTCTTGCCTTTCTGTGTCATTATAACCAATTCATCTTATAATAATTTAAAAAACTTGGATTAGCAGCTTGTTTGGTTTTGGCTTTTAAGTCAGAATACCATATACAGAGTGAGTCAGAAAAGCACAGACAAAAAACCCTGGTTGCAAATTTCATGCAAAAAAAATTATTTGAAAACATTTATTTGACCTCTGACCGAAATTGTTTCCATAGGGAGGTACGCTCCCATTAAATGTGGAACTACCACACACATGGGGTTGCAACATTTGTTGCATAGTAATACAAGATGCAAAGTTTAATCGGTTTCCCAGTGAATAATTATTAATTAGCATGTAATTAATTGAAAAAGTTTTCCTTGAGTTATCAAACCAAACCCCACTGTGTTTTTTTTTTGCAATCACAACTTTAAGCATTAAGCTGTGAAATAGGATGGAAATATCAAAGTGATCTGCTAACAATTGCATTTTGTAAAATTATTTATAAGAGCTACTTTTAATATAATAGTCTCAAACATGGTGTAAGCCTGGATTTCAATTAGGAAGGGGGAATGGGTACAATTGTACTTTCAACTAGGTGCACCACAGCATTAGTAAGCATGATAAACCACTGGTGGTGTTAACACATGAGCAATTACATGTTTTCAAGCCAACAACATTATCTAATTTATCCAAGGCATTAACCATGATTGGTGCAACTAGCCCTTAGTATAATAAATTTTGAAAGCATAAGACATGCTGCAGGTACAAAATGTAAAACTTTAAAAATTGATACTAAATAAATTATGCCAAAAATAATTTTGCACAAATATGTACCTCCAAAAAATCTTCTAATATTAATTTTAAAAGCTCAACAATACATAGCTGTCAGCAACTTACAGGTAGGTAATCATGAACACACAGTATACCAGTATTAGACTGTATGCACTTGTTTTATTGGGTAAACCATTACATATCAAAACTAAACACTAGCTGCTGGTTATAAACATTGCAACATGTCACCATACTTGTTTACACTATGTTGGGCCATGACATGCCTTGGCCTGTATCAATGACATCCTACCTTTTCCAACAAGCAGTTTCTACTACCAAGTAGGAGCAGTTTTCAGATGTGTTGCATGATAGTGTAACCACCACTTCAACTAAACCTTACTTCTATTCACAGTCTGCAAACTAAAACTGGTACTGCTATACATTTTGAAATCTATGTAGCTTAAAGAATCAGTTTTAGTGGAGGAATCATATTTCTACAACTGCGAGTCTTCTTTGGGGCATTAGTGCACTAGTGTCCACGGTTGGGTTGTCCCTTTTCTGGAGGTTTTGTCCAAAGCCCAAGAAATCAGGGGATGTGCTCTGGGAACACGAGTGTGTTGTTGCTAGTTTTTGTAAGTTCCGGCAGTTATATGTGGAGCTTGTTTCACCTCGTCATATGTGTTTTCTCCTAGATAAACTGCCTTTTTTTCATTTACCTGGGTACTGATAGCAGGTAAAGATGCACCCCTGGTTTAATGAACCACGAGTTTTGCAGATATCTACCAGTGGGCATGTTGATTATGTATAAGCATGACTTTGGTTCTGGTTGCACTATTTTTGTCAGGACCCAGTGCTTGTGTGTTTATCTATATAGGACACCACCACCTTGTAGCAATGTAGGAGTCAAAGCTCGTTTTTGGTTGAAGGTATTTTGTCGGCCTGATGTAATAATTTTAGGTTATGTATGTCACTTTTTACTAATGCTGGTTATAACAATGTTTCCTGGTCGGTAGTAAGGTTCTTGTCCTATGTCCCATGAGGTGTTGGGTAGGAGAGCTGAGTTTCCCTAAAGAGGTATTCCTGTGATGCAAGAGAACAAACATTATGTCTCCCTCGGAATTTTTCGGATTAATGAGAGGAGTATTGCGGGCCGCCATCTTCCAAAGTTAATCTGGAATGCAATGGTGGGAGAGTCATTGTTTCAACTCCCTGATAACTGCATCACTTGTTGTTGATCGAATTCTTGTAAAGCGAAGTGCCCTGAATAGCTGTCCACAATAACCAGAAAAGTTGTCGCCCCTTCAGCTGGAACAGATCAGAAGCCACGTACATCCACGGTGACAGTATGTCTATCTGTAAGTTCTTGGTGTTTCCTTCTGAAAGTTGTCAGGCTGCACACTCTGGGCAATTCCATGATGTCTTTTCATTCCAGACCAGAATACATGGTCGTCTTGTCAGTTTCAAGGTTACCTATAATGCCTTTTGGGGGCGATGTAGGTGTGAGAGAACGAGACCTTTCATGCTGTTAGGGATGAGGGTTTGAGCCCCTTTGAAGATGAGTCTTTAACACTGCAAATTTTTCTCTAAGGCCAGTATTTTTTAGGTCTTCTGGTAGAAGTTCTTGCTCTATAGGCCGCCCTTTTATATTGTGGTACATAATGTTGAAAGCTCCTCACTAGAGTTGATGGCTTGTTGCAACTCATTGTGCATTCTTTTGACAGCAGAATCAGGACATGGATTTCAAATGTGGGTGGAATGTCCTCTTCATGTGTATTGTGGCAGTCTCTGCTCAAGACATCGCAATGTACAATTGTGAGCCCTTAAAGTATGTCACAGTAGGGTTATATGGCAGCACTTCAAACAAGATTCTTTGCAGTCCTTACAGGTGCATCAAGAAGTGGCTTCTTAAATATGGCATCAAGAGGTTTATGGTCTGACTCAATGTGTAAATTTTTGTTACCCCAAATGTCGTGATGAAATTTATTACATGCTGTCAGTATTGCGAGGGCTTCCTTCTCGATTTGGCTTTGGTAAGTGCTTTGGATGTGTAAGCTATTTGCTGATTTTCTTGGAGCAGCGTTGACACCACTGAGTGGCTGCTTGCATCTATGGACAAGGTGACAGGTTTGTTATGTTAATATTATGTTAACACTGGTGGGAACTTGAGGCATTTTTGGAGTGTCTCGAAGGCACCGTCTTAGTTTTGTTCCCATTGCCAGGCCACATTTTTCTCCAACAACTGCCATAATGGAGTAGATAGCTCGGACACATTTGGTATGAACTTGGATAGGTATTTCACCATACCAAGAAATCTCTGCATTTCTTATATGGTGGTGGGTTTCCTTATTTGCTCAATAGTTACAACCTTTTCAGGGTCTGGTGATATCACCTTGCTGGTGACGATGTGGCCTAGGAATGTGACTTGCTTTTTGTTGAATATGCATTTGTTTGTAATGAGTTTATTTGTAATATCTTCGAACTCTGCCTTGGCGGAGGTGTGAATCAGAATGACATCCATAGAGCATTCTGTTCCGTCGATGTCTTGTAAGAGATGTGTCGTTACTTGTTGGAAGACTTCAGGAGCAGTTGCCAGACCAAAGGGCATCCTTTTTCATGCATAGCGACCCCATGGTGTTGCAAATGTGAGATATTTGGAGGTTCTATCCGACACTTTTATTTGCCAAAATCCTTTCCTGCAGTCCATTAGTGTGAAATATTTAGAGTGATGTAAGCGATTTTCTATTTTGTCGTGTGTCTGGAGAAGAAAATGGCATCTTTTCAGGTTTCTGTTTAATCAGAATGGTATATACATATTCAAATCCAACCATGTGGCGTACCACAACCATGGGTGAGACGGCTGGGTGAGTTCCGCAATGGGTGCTATGATATTGCTTTTCACCATACTGTCGGATTCTTCCTAACTGTGTTCCTTATTGTATAGACCACTTTGCAAGGTGGAAGTACTTTGAGGTTAGGTTGGTCTACTAGGTCGATGTCATATACAAACCCCTTTAAGTAACTGATACCATCAAATAATTTGTCATTAGTGTCCACAGTTTCAAGCCTTTTTATGAACTTTAGGCTTTCACAAGTTTTACATCCTAGTACATATTGGTGTCCATTGTCAACAATTAAAAAACTTAATATCTGCTACCTTTTACTGTTAGTCACTACAGGTGAGTGTACTTCCCCGAGTACAGGAAAGGAACGGAGTCTTTACTAAAGGACATGAGGCATCTAGTCTTAGATGGGATAATTTTTAGTTTACCCTTGATAGCAATGGAAGTGGTTATAACATTACACTGTGCACCAGTATCAAGCTTGAAGTTCACTTTGTAGTTAGGAGGCAGTGTTAATGTTTCAACCCATTCTAACTCCGTTTTAGCGATAGACAAACATGACACTAGGAGTACTTCTTCTGCTTCTTCTACTAAATAAAATAAATTGTTATTGTGGTTGACTAGTATTTAAAAACTTATAATGTGCTATACAATTTAACATACCTTTTTGACAATGTCTTCTGTGTTCAGGTCGTTGAACATGTCAAACTGCTGTTGCGTGATTGGAGGAAGAACTGCCTTGAAGGACCTCTGGGAAGGGCTGTGGTGGGTTGGTGTACTGGGTTGTGAAATAAGGGAATTTGTGATAGAGGCCATTCTCTGTAGTGGACTTGCTGCTGCTGAACCAACAAATTCTTCACCGGGGGCTATTGCTGGAGGAAGAATCGAATTGCTAAGAGGACTGCTTGCACTGCTTCCTGTTGACGTTTGCTGCTGATGCCCAATTTCTGTGCATGCCAACATGAATTTTATCACAGCTTTAATTATTTCAATATTTTTGGTCCTCATGCAAAAAAGGCAAATTAAATTAATTTAAAGCTGCAGTTTAAATTGTGCAGATGCAATACAGATATTATAGGACAAAGTGTTCCACATTTTTCTTCATGGGAATAATTCTTTGGAAAAGGGATTTAGTATAAACTAAGTATGTTTAGTAATTTTCATACACCTTTATTTATCATTAGCAATAGGTATGTAGTGCCCAAATTTTTTGGGCACTACAGGGCAGAAACAGGGTGTCAGGTAATTTGCAAATACGGACTGCACCACACAAATCTTTGGTCAAAACTAAGTAGAAATTCCCTTGCGTAAAAAATACATTAGATACTTCATTTACGAAAAAAGCACCATTAATTTTCCAAAAACCATTGTAGCAAACATGTGATATTCCAATTAGATAAGGGTGCGAAGGTGTGGCGATGCTGCAATGTGTCATCGTATGACATACAGCAAGGGAAAGAGCAATGAAAAGTTGCGTTTGTTGAAATAATGCTGAAGGCTAAACTTGTATTTTAATAATTATGACTATATGCAATTGTATTTTTAATGTATTAACAGATTAGACACAATAGTTGGATATTTTCTTACTGGGCAGAAACTTTGTATTCATATATATGAAAACAATATGCAGCATCAAAACTGTCTAATGGGCATATGTCTAGAAATGGAGGGCAGTACTGTTCTCCATGACGGTGGTGCACTCACGTATTGATAACATGAGGCATCCACTTCACTGCTGTTGCTGGCTCACCCTGGAGTGGATGTGTGTAGTATAGTGCAGCGCTGTGGGGTGATGGCCTGGTATTCAAATCGAGAACAGGCCGACATGGTCTTTACATATGGGCAGGTAAATGATGATTCGCAGGAGGCACCATGGCTGTACCAGGAAAAGTATACCTGACAACAGCAACTGCGCCATTAAATGTTTGCAACAGTGTTTTGCCATTTGTGTGAGAGATGATCGGTTATAGGAAGGGGTGACCATGAAGGGTGGGTGCACCAGCCTTGTAGGAACACATGATCAACACTGTGGAAGATGACACCAGAATCAGCACCATGTAGGTGGCCCGCCAGCATGGGGGAAGCCAGACGACAGTGTGGAACACTCTCCACTGCAACCGCTTTACCTGTATCACTTGCAACGTATACATGGTTTATTACATACAGACTTTCCTCTGCAGTAATAGTTTTTTTTTCACTGGTGTTTTGCACAGGCTACTACAATAATGGGATTTTTGTTATCCGTCCTATTCACAGATGAGGCCAACTTTTGAGGGGCGTTACCGTCAACATCCACAATACCCACCTGTGGGCTACGCAGAATCCCTGTGGTATGGGGGCAGCAAACCATCAACACTGGTTCAGCCTTAATTTTGGGGTGGGGAGAATAATTGGTGACCGCCTCATGGGACCAGTCGTCCTTCCACAACACCTCACAGGCACAGCATATCTGAACTTACTGTGAGTGAACCTGCCTCCCCGGATGGAAGAGGTGCTTTTGGTGGTACAAAGGTTTACGTGGTTGCTACATGATGGTGCTCCAGCCCACTTCCACATTACCATGCAGAGACATCTCAACATATTCCCCGGTCGATGTATAGTACAAAGTGGTCCAGTTGCTGTACCTCAACCCTTTATATTTCTACCTAGGGGGTCACCTGAAAGGTATCATAAATGCAGAGCCCGTCCCCGATATGCAGACATTATAACAATGCATTAATGCTGCTTGTGACGCCATTCGGATGCAGGATGGCATATTTGTAATTGGGTGGCAGTCACTTCTGTGGCGTGTACGTGCATGCTTGGAGGCCTTCGGGAGTCACGTCAAACACTTCATCTAATGGTGTACTCATGACAGCATTTCGTGCACTGCATTTACTGTAGAGCAATGATGAATGTATAAATGGTCTTTAGCATAGAAACCATTCATCACCGGACATATGTCCAGATTACTTTTTTACTCCTTATTGTCTGAGATCATCTCCTGCAGTTTGGTCCCATTGTTCAAAATTATCCTATATAGTGCAGCACCTTTTTTTTGTACTTTAAAGGGACCTGGAAAAAATGCAGGAATATCTATAAAGTTTAAAGTGTAATCTGTAGAAGCACTTTATTGAATCAAAGAAGATAGGTGTAAAATACTAAAGTGTAAAATACAGGGTTATGAAAGAGAGGATTTTACTGTATGGTTGAAAATGTCAATAATAACATAATTATATTGGTCTCTGTTGCCATATTATCAACACAAGGTTTTTAATTTTCTGGTTCTTCGACATATAGACGGTTTCAACCATGTTACAAAAATTGCAGCACAAGCAGATGCAGAAAATTCTCTTGAGAAAGCATGCATTCAGAATCTCTTGTAAGTATTCATTGCATTATTTAAATAGTTGATAGTACGTTGAGTGAACTTTCTCCATGGAAAGCTTTGATGCACTAATTATTTTAAAAATAATTGTTGGACTTTTGCAGCTAGTTATTGTAGATTTCGCTGCTAAATGAAGTACCCTTTACCGGTGGAAGTGATAAAATATAATTTTTCTCATTATTGTCTTGAAAAAAACTTTGTGCAAATATTATTTTACATTAAGTTTGAAACACATTTGTGAATGCTACATAAAAGAATGACCATATTCATTGCTAATTTTTGTTAGTAGTTTGACTCTAAGGATGGGATGCGGCAACTACCTTATTATATATTGTAGAGCTTCAATTGACTTATGTCAGGCCTACCATTTTAACGGATTTTATCCATTTTTATGGATTTTTAACTTTTGAAAGAAATTTTAAAATTCTACATCCCCCCCCCCCCTTCCACTCCTGATCAAATGCAACACTAGCAGCGCCACAGCTATGTGTATCAGTTTCACTAATGCATTTGTTTGAAAGATTCTTACAACAGAGGTGAATAACTAAATAAAATATTTTGGAAATACGCCAATGCTCCAAAATATTTCCCTTAATTATTCACTGGCGCAGGTATACAGTTATCTACATATTTCTATTCGTGGCTGTATGATCACATGCAAAAACCAAGGCCATTATTGAAAAGAACCTTTGCAACAAATTGCCATTTTTGCACATGCAATCCAAATTTGGTAACTGTTGATTGCGTTTCGCATTGATATCACAATAGTGAGGAAACAAAAATGATTGCTGATACAGTCGTTGTATAAACAAAGGTATAAATGTGAGTGGAGAAAAGAATCACCATGGTTTGTACATTCCAAAAAAAACTACATAAATACATATGTAAACATCCTTCATATCCACTTTTTTTTCTGTAATTTGCCATTTTTTTTTATTATAGGGATTTTACAGGAATTGAACCTATGATACAGGAGTTTTATATACAGGAACCACGATTTCAGTTTTAGGGCTGGTGGCAGCCCTGACTTATGTATTAAAAATACTTGCCTTAGTGCCCTGCACTAACATTTCAATAGCTGATTTTTTTTTTTTTTTTTGCTTTTGTAGCTGAGACATTCCGTCAGTTTCATACAAAATGTTTTTCTGAATATGTGTGTGAATTTTGAATCAACAAAAGTTTTTGGCACCGCTAATTATAAGAAATGTTAAGTTTTTTGTCATACGTGTAGTATATATAATTGTTTAAGATCTTATTTCACCATCATTTTTTAATTCATTATCTGAAGGAGATTTATATAAAGACCACATAAATATAAATAGCCGTAGTGAAATGATTATAGTATTTAAAATATAGCACCAAAATGTCAACCATTTCAGAATATGGGAGCTCAGGTTACTATGATCCTAATTAAGACTGCCTTTAGTATAAACATTGTTTCTTTGTCTGTCAGTTGTGACCACAATGTAACACCAAAAGCAAATGTTATTGCAATTATAATAACCTCACTTGGATCAGCTTCTAATAACTGTGTGGCTAGATGAAGTATAGGAAGTAAACTTATAAAACGAGCATCATACTGTATCATAAGCACATAGGTTTTTGTTAGAACATGAGAACACCTTCTATTAAAAGGTTACACTTTAATGGGTTTTTGCCGTTAAAGTCACAGAAGCCTCGTTCTCCTGAAGACTATGGTCATTACCTGTAACCAACCTTTTTGCAACTTAATGATCAGTTATTATTTAGGACTCAAACATAGGACCTCCCACATTGAATTTTTGCATGAGAGGTTGACATAAAGACGTGAGACAAATGTGTTGGTAATTGCTTTGTGAAAGTAACTGTAAAGCCCTCTACAAACATTCTGAAGTCTGCTAAGAAAATATTGCGCAGGCCTGGCCTTGATTATCGAATCTGCCTTAATTTCCATTTCCTCACACACATGTCAGAAATCCTCCAAGGAAAACTGCGCAGTCCTGGCCTCACCCTCTTCCATTAAAAAAATACATTTTAATTCACATTCTCTTTATCAGCCAAGAATGTCATTATTAGGTGCTGTTTTGTTTGTTATTTGTGGTGTACTTGTAATGAAATGTGTTAAAACACATGCAAAATGTGTTAAGAGACATGTATGGTGTAAAGAGTGGTTTCCAAAATAGGGGAGCATTCCCATGTAAACCTGCTTTCAGAACTGAAGATAGTCCCTAACGATTGATTAGCTATTTGAGGATAAGAGAATAAGTACAATTAAGTCTATTAGCATTGATTACACCACTCATTAAATGAAACAATATTGTCGTACAAGAAGCCATCTCACCCCACAAGAGACTCACAATGACATTGAGGCTTTTAGCAACTCTGAGAAGTTATGAAGATTTGAAGTTTTCAACTGAAATTATCACCACGTGCTCTTGGTTACATCATCCCTGAAATGTGTCATGTTATTTACAAAGTCTTCCACAAGTATTATTTGAAGATAAGAAAAATCATTAGTTCTAACACAAGTATTAAATTTACCTCTCATTTTATATTGCTGCAGTATTGCATATTACTATATTATTTACATCATATATAGATTCAAAAATTCAAATCATGCAGACACAGGCTGCAGGCTGTGATTCGTAGTGCTGCCTGCCATCTTGGATGAGGTCACACACGTGAAACCATCTTGGATGTCCTTGACCTTTGTCCGCCATCTTGTTTCAGTCCACCAACTTTTTTCCTCATTTCTTTTGCTCGACTGCCATAGTGTTTCAGTCCGCCATCTTGTTTTTCTTTTGTGTACCGTGTTTGTTTTTCTCGTTATTCACTAGAGTGTGCCCCTGGTAGCAACCATATTTGTTTCTGCTGTCCTCTGATGTGTGTAATAGTGTATGTATGATTTTTTTTCCACCCTGAGTTTAAGGACAAACTATAAATTAGAGTTTTGCCTTTGTTGGCGCATTTATTGTAATGCAACAAATCTCAGAAGGGGAGGAGCCTAGAACTGCTGTATCTTGTGTTGGTAGAATTGGGTCCTAGCTGATTTAGCTATCAAGACATGTGGCAATGCAAAGGTTTAAATGAGGTATAAGAAAATTGAATTAAAACCATATACAATATCAAATACAATTCTTTAAAAAATTTTCTTAAATATATTTTTATGTTTTAGATTTGTAAAATTATTCCAATTTTACACGCACACACACGTGCGCACATGCACAGAGAGAGAGAGAGAGATAGAGATAGAGGCATATAGATAGGGCTTTTTTCTGGCAGAACGCACTGGAACTTTGTTCCGGCGCTTTTTTTGGTGAAAAATAAAAAAAAGGTTGAAATTTTTGAAAATGAGAAATATGAACTTTTTTCCCAAAAGCAAATTCTATGAAATTGAAAAGTAACCATAGACTTGAAAGAGTACGGCAATGTCTAAAACAAAGACATGCTTAATTTATTTCTGGAAACAAACAAAGAAAAAAAAATGATATTATAACTACAGTAGAAATTTACAAGTGTTACTTTAAAATTAGCATGAAATTGCCAAGTGTTACCAATGTGGCTTCTGTACCTTAATTCCTCTCAAATATATTGGGTCTCTAATCTGTAGAGATACAAAAACGAGTATAAAAAACATTACATTGTTTTAAATTTTGTAACAAACAGGAACAGCAAATCTAATAGCTATGGGTTGCTCAGTGAAAGAAAACTGAGTTTGCGAGTTCAAACGGCTTCCGACATTACAAAACAAACTATTAACGAACTGTTTATTGTAGAATTAAATTAGTTAATATTTGTGTTGTGGGCATTTACGTTTAAGAGGTTGGTTAAACTGTACTTTGCCAATAAAATTAATAACATTCACGTATTTTGTGTTGAAAATCTGCGTTGTTTACTTTGGTTTGATATATTTTTTAGTTTTGGTGTTTGAATTGAGTTATTATTCCGAATGCATTTGTGATATTTTAAAATGGTAGCTGGCACATTACGTCTTTCATTTTTGAAAGTGTCATTTTCAGCTATTGTGTTGTCGTGGTGTCACCGAGACTAGTGTTTCTAAGAGAAATTCCGATATTGTCTGTCAAAGATGAAAAAAAAAATTATTTTTTCACCTCCCAGTAACAAGGAAAAAAAAACAATGATGTAGGTAAGGAAAAGTCATATATTTTTCCTCAGCAACCTGCTGAAAGTGAATCTAAGCCAAAAGAGTCTACTTGTGATCCTAACCCCAACTCCTCTGCTGATTGTTTACCCTCTCAATACTCAAGTTTACAATCTAAACAAACATGCCCTAGCTGCTGGGCTGCCTCAAAAAGATGACTTCGCCTCTAAAAATAACTGGTTATTTTATAATAACGGGAAACTTGGCTGTACCACATGCAGGGGTGTTGGAAGTATAGGTGTTGAAAAAGAGATGGGCATGAGAATAAGCAAAAAGTGGGTAAAATGTAAAATTACATTTAATGTAGAGAACAGAAAGGAGCAGCATTACACAGGGGTGATAGGCACTATTATTACTGCATCCAACAATTGTTGTATAATTTACCGGAAAGTTTTCAATTTAGGAGAGGTGAGCCAGGAATGATGATTCCAGATGGAAATAACCTCTGTGAGTACAAAATTTTAAGGTAATACATCACCCTATTAGATTTTTTTATAACTTCACTCAATTTGTCGCGAGACAAAATGGTTAGCCTACCTGAGAAAGACTCGTTGATTACAGGCTGGATGGAAATTAATGCAATCAGAATCACTACACTGAAATATCTTACTTTAAAAAATATACAGATCTTGTGGAAATACATGCAAAATCATTGTACACTGAAATATTTTATTTCAAAAAATATACAGAGCTCATGGAAAATACAAACATCTGGGAATTTGATCATGTATTTGTATTTTACATATGCAAAATGAGTCATTTTGCGGGAGCACATGGCTTAGGAAGCGCACTGGAGCATGCTGGTCAACACATCACAAAACAGTTGTTTGCCTCACTGTTAAATCGCGAAGTATTATCTATCACAACTTTTTAAAAGTAAATTTTTCACCTTATACTCGCTCTAAATGACTCGGATTTGAAATATTTTGTGTAAAATTAATGTATAAATGTTTGAAAAAATACTTTGAATTAATATGTATCATCTATGAGGTGGTGTTAGCACTAACTAGTGTGTAAACTAGTGTGCATGGAGAAGAAAATAATGAAGTGAAATAATCATGTATGGTTTAAGTGGTGATTCATTTGAAACATTGACACATTATTTTAGAATGAAGTTTTGTTCATTACACTAATAACAGCTGTTTTGTGACAACATAAAAAATATATAAACATTTGGTCTAAGAACCCTTTCTTGCCTGTACTTATATTTCTCCAATGTCTGTTGTGCAAACGCAGGGCTGTCAGAATAGCCAGCATGAAATTCTCCTTCAAACATTCACTGATCAGCTGATACAGGATTCTGTATTTAGGACATTTTTAGCTTAATTTATGATGACAGATATACATACAGACAGATACATACACATAGACAGATATTCGTACAGACATACACATGGATAAATCTGCATGCATACATATGTTTTTGCATCTTTATATACATCTATGTACACATACTTACTTTTAAATACATGCATATGTGTAGATTGATTGATTGTATTCATCCATATAAAGAACAATATACATTGCTACAGTACATTTCAAAAATATTAATACAATAAATGCTGTTAAACCAAAACATGTAAATAGAATACAAATAATTAATGAAGCCTAATACATGACACAAATTAAACATTAAACTAAGTACATATACAAATCAACAAAATACTCATCTGCAGGAATCATCAATATATTTTCTTTAATATTGTAGTATGACATACCAAACAATATTTTAGATGTTATTTTTTAAAGCCATTAATAGAATATCCTTTTTTAATTCCAAATACTAATTTGTTAAATTATTTAATTCCTAAATTACTAACATGCATCAAAGAAATAGTCTTGCTATTAACGTGTGTTGCAGCTTGCGAGAGGCAATGGATTCCTGCTTTGAGAGAAACCAAGATACAGGGTTAGTTATCACAGAAAAGTTGAAAGTTCCGGTAGTGCCCCAGCTGATCTCACGTCACTATTATACTTAATATAGAAGCCATTCTTTTGTCTGGTATTATAATTGTGGAAGTTACTATTTATTTATTCTAAAGAAAGATTTTTTTATAATTCTTAGTTTTTGGCATTGAACTTTGTCTTGGACTCTGTAAAATAAAAAAGCATATTTAGGTTTGAATTACTGTATTACATATATCTTTTGCTGACTGCATGAAACTTAAGGAATGTTATTCTTAAATAATATATTATTACTCCTCCAACAATAATTATTTTGTGATTTCAGTATCCAGTTTGGGTAGATAGCAGTTCACAATGCAGCATGCCATTACCAATGAAACACGTCTTCACTGGCATAGCTTCATACGATGAGCTGTGTCGCGACATGGAAATGAGTTACCAGCAACTTGAGAAGCTAGTGGAACATTATCCCAAAATTCTAAGTATATGGAAATAAAGACTGCCACAGTTAGATGTATGTTGTATTCTCTGTATACAAACAAGTTTTCTGGTTTAGTTTATGCAAAATTTTCATATTCAATATGGCACTGTTCAAATATTCTGCTTTTGTAAGTGAAAATGTTATACCACTAGGGAAATTTCCTAGAGAGAAAATCTTCAGGGCTGAGAAGAGGGTAACATACTAGGAAAACGTTATGAACAGGAATATTATATCATACTAAATGTCGCAAATTAATTGTTACACTGTTTGAATAGCAAAACCAGAGAAATGATTAAAGACGGTCTGATGGGACTGCTTATATTTGATGCCATAAGAATAATGTTAGGTGTGTGAAATATTAATAACAGTTATAAATGTTCAAAAAGCCCACCTTCAGCAGCAAGACATTGTCTGTAGTGCTGTAAAACAGAATGACAAACATTAACCATGGTTTCGACGGGAGTGTATTCAAAGGGAGGTCACAATCACCTCTCATATGGCATCCAGTTTCCACGGCTTTGTGTCATACACAGTGTTCATCATATTTCCTCACAGATAAAAATCTAAAGGTATTAAAACTGGAGATCTGGGTTGATACTCAACACTTCCTAGTTGGCCTGTCCTCCTCCCAACAAATGTTTTATCCAGGAGTAACTGTATATCTTGATGGTAATGTGGTGGTGCGCCATCCTGCTAGAAAAAGCAACCATCATTTGTGTAAAGTTGGTGAACAGACGGCACAATGTTTTCCTGCAGTATGGTATGGTAACTTTCACCTGTCACGGTTCTGTCAAATAAGAATGGTCCCACAAATCCTCTGGTAGATATAGTGCACCATACTGTTAATCCATGAAAATTAACTGTTTGATCTACCAAAATGTGGGGATTTTCATCGGCCTAACACACACAACTACTGTAGTTGATAAACAGTCACGTTCGTAAAATGTTCATTGTCGTTGCAACATCTCACAATCCACTTACAAAATCCAACATGCTTATCTGGGTTGTAGTCATTCATAGTGGGAAATAATGTGGGAATGTAAGGGGTCTCCCCTATACTGGCTTTAAAATGCAATAGATATTTGAATCACTGAAACTTAATTTATGCACAATGATGCATACTGCTTATATCAACTATTTAATTACAATTACGACTCATCTCACTGAAAATGCAGTATACCGACTTCTACCCCCTAGTGAGTTATTCCAGCGCCTACCTATACATGGAAGTTGCGGCCTGCCATAATCCTGGAGGGCAACAGGGCACGTGGATACGAGGGGTTGCACAAGCAAGCTGCGCATCATCCCCCCTCCCCCCCCCCCCCCGCTGAGAGCTAACAAGCCGTCAGCCGCCTCGGGGCATGCCCGAGCACCACCGAAGTTACGCAAAGGCCAAGAGATGACTAGAGGGTGCTACCCCCAATCTGGCCTCGCAGCAAAGGGTCGTCACATGCCTTCCCCCATGGCTGCCACAACACGCGCGACCCTAACTATACAAGTTTGTGCATGCAGGCCTCGCGAGTTTTTCCTGTGAGTCTTTGAGCATGTTCAACCACTTTCAGTGCTGGAGACCTCCGACTACTGTTAGATCTGCAGCAGCCCTTCCAGAGGCTGCCACCAACAGCCCAACACTCTTCAGCTGCCATCCAGAGGCTGTTTCCATTGGCGTCAATGAAACAAGAGCCATCCAAGGCTGCCAACCTTGGACTTTGCTCAACAGTCTTCGGCAGCCACCAGCGGCTACCAGCATGATGTTAATATATTTGAGCAGTTACCAGCGGCTGCTGCCATTACCATTAGAGCTCTGCAGCACCCGCAATCAGACCCTCCAGTGATGCCAATAGAATTACAAATATTCCAGAAGCTTCTTCACAAACTAGAGACATACCACACACCACCTTCGCCATCTCCTACAGACACTTCGTTTATAGTTAGTTTTGTCATAAGCAGTTTTCGTCACTTTTATTTCACTTTCCTTAACTAGTCTAGGACCAGGTCACCTACACCTGGATACCATAGGTTTAATTCCCGTCACCCGTCTACTTGGCAGGAGAACACGAGTCACTGTGTTTACTAAGTGATTAATAAACACAGCTTTGTTTCTTCTAACTACGAGTCTCATTCATAGAGTACTTTTGAATCAACTGCTAGGAGAACCTCGAGCCAAGTACCGCTGACCGAGAATAGGAAATGGTTACTATGATCTAGCTATAACTGGAGACTCCCCCTCGGGCAGCTTCAGTTCTGATACACACACAGGATGGCCATCTATTTTATTCCTACCAAGTATACAGGTACAGGAGGAATAAAATAGAGGAGCCCCAATCACTAGAAACACTTTTCACCCAGGGAGAGACAGTACGCCTGAGTTGTACCCCTACCGGAGAACCTGGGTGCTGAGGAGGGGGGTATTTTCTTAGGTGCTATTGCTTGGCCTTGGTTGGGATACTCACACCCAGTAGTAGCAGTGGTAGCCCACGCGGCTTCAACGCTTCTGGTTTGCCAGCTAATGTGGGGGCCTTCTGAGGAACCGGGCTCATGCTACCAGCCACTACTGAGCAACACTATTCTAGCTAGAGTCACTCATGTCCATGGTGCTCAACCCACAGTTATCAGCAGCCAAACCCACTCTATGCCATTTAAAGTGAAACACAGTGCAAGAAAGGAGGAGCAAAGAGTTGCTTGCCTCACTGCCAAGCAGCTGGGTGGTTTAGCTTCCCCTACAGCAGGCCGACAGAACGAGACTACACCAGCATCAACCATCTGCAGCCAACCTCTACTAGTCATCAAGACGTCCATAATTAAACCCTGAAAGCACAATTGGCCTAAGTGCAACCAAAGCCATAACACCATGATCCAGCCTTAGCTAATCGTACACGCATCAAGTGATTTTCTGGAGCCCAACGTGGGACATCAGCTAATTAACTGTTCGTCAGCGAAAGGCCGAACTAGGTCATCCGATCGCGTGGCCCAAGAGTCAACCGGATAACCCACCAGACTTCGGGAAGTCCAAGAAAAACCCTATGGCGTCCAAGAGCCGTAACATGCCAGAATCGAGCCAATGCCGGCGAAGAGGCGCAATGCAAGAATCTCGGCAATCAACAGGGAGCCATCTTGTTCTCCACCCAGGATAATAGACGTATACCGGCGCCAAGATGCAGTAGCGTAATATCACTGCCCTCCACACCACACAGCTACATGGACAAAGTCGTAGCATGACACGACATAACAAAACCAAGATGCCCCAAAGAGTCATGGCGGAGCCCACAAGACCGCGAAAGCCGCTAGACACCCCATCGATCTAGTCGCATTAGTAAAGGTCAGAAACACCTACTGTGAGGGGGGTAGATACAACCTGGGCGCCTACCCCCTCACCTGGTACGACTCTCCATCCCGAGATGCAATTAGACCACTGGACAATAAACTCACAATGAGCTCGCAACCCATCTGCGCCATTGAGGATGAGAGACCAGATCTGTCTGTCGCTCAATCGGCCACCAATAAAGAAGGCACAGAGACATTTATGCCCGCAACTACCCAGCCCCACGACGGAATGCTTACGTCGGCAAGGTGGAGAGTGGTCTCCCACAGCAAATCCCTTGCTCTACAACATCAGAGAAACGTCCTGCCCTACGGTTAGGAACACATGCAGTCAGGATGGAGGACCTGGGATCACTCCCCCGCACTGCCACTACGCCCCTAGTAGCTGTGCCCTCAGCCTCAGTTCCGGCAGAAGCAGACACCACGACGTCGCGTGCCGAGCCTCGATACCTGATGCCACCTCGTATCGCCAAGGCTGACTACGGCTGGCCAGTACCAAGAGTCACCGTGGTGACCCATGTCGAGGTACATATGGCCGTACCCACTGCACGACAAGCTACGCCCAAGAGGAAGGCCAGCTAAACCCGCACACACCAACCGAAGTAAAAGTGCGAAGAAGAAAGTGTACACACGAAGTAGTAGACTACTATGTAAAAACAGAACAGGACTCGTTATAGACCTGAAATCAGTGTAATTTAAACTAGCCGCCAGTTAAAGACAGTGAAACCGAGGAACATTCACAATTTAGGCTAGGTTTAAATAAAGTGTGTATCCAGCATAAGTGTCTACCCAAGCTGTCATTAAGCAGGGAAAGCAAAGGAGCCTGTGAAGTAGACGTAAATAAACAGTTAGTAATCACTTGACTAGGTATGAACAGAACTTGTGATAACAGCACTCATTATGCTGTAAGTGATAGAACTAGTATAATTTAGATGTTTTTCACCTCACCAGTGATAAGGTTCCGAATAATTAGTGGCCGACAGCCCACGTAATTATGTAAAATTACTTAGAGAAGCTCACCACAGTGTCCATAATATCTATTAACGTATCACATACAGACACTCACCAAAGTGTGCGTGATAAGTGAAGACAGAGACTTCCATAGCATACATATTAGATTAGCCTTCAATAACAGGACTTTTAGATACTTTAAAATTTTCTTATAATGATTTGGTGTGTAGGTACACAACTAAATATGTTCAAAATTTTTTACAGTGAATATGTGAAGATGTAACTGCAAGAAAGAAAGCCGTTTTGCAGGGCAACTGCGAGAAAGAATGCCATTTCAGAGGGCTATGTGTTTTCCTAATACGTTTTCTTCTAACTTTTCTAGTGTACTTGCCTTAAACATTCTGTAAATTTACATCATGAACTGGTAAGATAGATGGACTACCGAGCGGTACAGGAGGAAGTTAGATTTTTAGTATTATGACTTAACGTGTAGGTATATTTGATTATATAACCATGTGTTTTGACGGTGTATGTGTGAAGAGGCACCTACAAGAAAGAATGCAATTTTGCACGACTGTCTCTTTTGGTATATTTTAGAGTGCTCATTCATTGCTAATATTTATGTATGTTTGCAATACCTGTGCACCATCAAAGAATAAAACCTGAACTGTGAGCCACAGAGCTGTCATGAACTCACTACAGTGAAACCAGGTGCCAGGGATTTAAATTCAATTTATTAAAGTGTTTATGTGTGTATTTAAAGTGATCTCCATGCTCCAGATGCCGCAAATGTCATGCATGTTTTTGAATTGTACTCGCATTGTGTCGTCTAGCCCGCTAACCGAGATAATGGAAGGCCTGAGGTTGGCTAACACACGAGCTGTCATATGTACCTGTTCAGTTTGCTGTAAGACCCACAGGTTGCCCCCAAAAGATTCTCCTTTTTCTTTCATAAACACTGCAGCAAGCTCCAGGATAGTTTGTGACGTTTTCCTTGCCTTTTACGAGTAAGGCTTGATTATACTTTGATATTATCCCTCGTGTTAGCATGTCGTTATTTTTAGTGTTTTTATTCCAGGTTTTATGTATGTATTCTGTTGTAAATAACCACAACAATATGTTGGTTTTCGTGGCGACATGCAGTAAATAAAGTAGGATGGTGGGACACCCGGTACACCTCGTCAGTCGTGACACTAATCCTCACCACATGGGGTAAAACCCATTAGCACAGTGCAGTGCACTGCTTTGCCTTTGTAAGGGGAAGAGAGAGGAAGCCCGCCCGAAGAGAGAGACAGAACTACGGCCGGCGTGCTTTGCGCCAAGTGTTTCCCAGCAGCCCCGAAGCATAGAGCGAGCGCAGTATGGGCGGTCAAGCTGCCCGACACTAAGGATCCCGCCTACCTTACTTCAAACATTTTTTCTTCTTCTACATTGTTACTCCTCCATAGAACTTCATGATGAGTTTTCATCGCAACGAAGGAGGGAGGGGGGTGAATGACGCATGTCCCTTATATCAACTATTTAATTACAATTATGACTATATCACTGCAAACCAAGTATACCTACTTCTACCCCTGAGTGAGTCAAACCCCGCGCCAACCTGTACACGGAAGTTGTGGCCTGCCACAATCCTGGAGGGCAGCCAGACACGTGGGTACGAGGGGTTGCACAAGCAAGCTACATGTCACCCCTCCTCCCCCGCACTGAGAGCCAACAAGCCATCAGCTACGTCGGTGCATGCCCGAGCGCCACTGAAGTTACACGTAGGCTGAGAGATGACTAGAGGGTGCTACACCCACTCCGGCCTCGCAGCAGAGGGACGTCACATGCACTCCCCGCGGACGCCGCGACACACGCTACCCTGGCTATATAAGTCCGTGCGCGGCGGGCCTCACAAGTTGTTCCTAAGAGTCTTCAAGCTTGCTCCACCATTACCAGTTCTGGAGACCTCCAACTACTGTTAGATCTTCAGCAGCCCTTCCAGAGACTGCCAACAACAGCCCAACACACTTCAGCAGCAATCCAGAGGCTGCTACCATTGGCGTAACGAATAAACAGCCACCCGAGGCTGCCTACCTTGGACGTTGTTCAACAGTCTTTGTCAGCCATCCAAGGCTGCCTAACTTTAACTTTGCTCTACAGTCTTTGACAGCCACCTGCGGCTACCAGTATTGACGTCAATATACTTGAGCAGTTACCAGTGGCTGCTACCATTTCCGTCACCATTAGAACTCTGCAGCACCTGCAACCAGATGCGCCAGTGACGCCAATTGAATTACCAAGTTACCAAAAGCTTCTTCACTAACTAGAGACATACAACACACCACCTTCACCATCTCCTACAGACACCCCGGTTATACTTTAACTTTTGTCATAAGCAATTTTCGTCACTTTTATTTCCTTTTCCCTAACTAACCTAGAACCAGGTCACCTAAACCTAGCTACTGTAAGTTTACTTCCAGTCACCCATCTACTTGGCAGGAGAGCACGAGTCACTGTGTTTACTTAGCGATTAATAAACACACATTTGTTTCTTCTAACTACGAGTCTCATTCATAGAGTACTATTGAACCAACTACTAGGAGAACCTCGAGCCGAGAATAGGAAATGGTTACTATGATCTAGCTATAACTGGAGACTCCCCCTCGGGCAGCTTCAGTTCTGATACACACACAGGATGGCCATCTATTTTATTCCTACCAAGTATACAGGTACAGGAGGAATAAAATAGAGGAGCCCCAATCACTAGAAACACTTTACACCCAGGGAGAGACAGTACGCCTGAGTTGTACCCCTACCGGAGCACCTGGGCGCTGGTGGGGGTATTTGCTTAGGTGCTAGGGCGTGGTCTTGGTTGGGAAATTCACACCCAGTAGTAGCAGTGGTAGTCCACACGGCTTCAATACTTCTGGTTTGCCTTCTAAGAAGGGGGGGGGGGGCGGCCTTCTAAGGCACCAGGCTCGTGCTACCAACCACTACTGGGCAACACTATTCTAGGGTCACTCATGTCCACGGTGCTCGACCCACAGCTCTCAGCAGCCAAACCCTCTTTATGCCATTTAAGGTGAGACACAGCGCAAGAAGGGAGGACAAAGAGTTATTTGCCTCACTGCCAAGTAGCTGGGTAGTTTAGCTTCTCCTACAGCAGGCTGACAGAACGAGACTACACCAGCATCAACCATCTGCAGCCAACCACCACTTGTCATCAAGACGTCCATAATTAAACCCTGAAAGCACAACTGGCCTAAATTCAACCAAATCCATACGACCATGATCCAGCTTTAGCTAATCGAACACGCATCAACAGTTTGCCGTAAGGACTTCGACTTCCCGTGAAAATGTGTGAATGTGTGCAACACAGTCTGCACACTTCCTCTATCTGTTCTCTTTTCTTGCTGGATCATCCTTTCTTCACATCACACAGAGATTTGTCCCTCTCAAACTTGTCATGTAATTGTGTCACTGTTACATTTGACTGTGTCATAGTATTGAATTCTGCCCTCCTTCGTCTCTGTATCTCAATCATGTTCTCACTTTTCCAATAACAATTTAAAATCCACTTTCATTGCTCGAAAGAAAACCTTGTAATCTCAGCCATTTCCACTAGTATTGTCGTGCAGCAAATGAAATTGACAACAGCAGAGTAGCTACACATGCTCGCACACACCCAACATTGCCCTTATAGCATGCAGTCCCATCAGATTGTCTTTAATAGTTTCTCTGTTATTTTGTTCAAACAGGTAAACATTAATTTGGGATATTAATCTTGTAGTTTTACTACATTCTGTTTAAGCCCAAATGAGTTTATTAGTGTAATATTTCTACATTGATTCAAACATTGCATTAAAATATTATCTTTAAGATATGCATTTAATCAAGCCTTAAAAATCTGAGGGACCTAATAATGACAAATTTAAAAATCATAAATATTACATTAAAAGAATTGAACACCATATATCCAATCCATTAACAATTTTTCCACTTGGCTGCTATTGTAGTTCTCACTGTCCATTCACGAATTCCTTGCACATGTGGCCATTATCTGGGGTTTTTTCTCCATCATCTGCTGCACTGGTCATCGCATTTGCCAGCCGACCTCTATCATTAGCCAACCTCAGCCATCCAGATTGCCTCCTGGCTTGCCAAAACACATTTCTCTGAGTCATAATGTGCACAATTCTTTTGTCTGAGCACTCCAGCTGAAGTGTCATTAGACCATAAAACACATACACAGTATATCATGTGGGCACTCAACAACACACATAATCATTCTACTTAAAGAGATTCAGTGAATATTGCAACTTATTTAAGTAGACACTGATATAATTCTTTTCATTTAGTGTTGAGCACTAGTATTCCTTCAGTGGTATATTCGAAATAAGGGCTTAATAAAGTTTGACACAATGCAGGGATGAAGGAGGAAGTTGAGAGAGTAAACTCTCCTAACACAAAGGTTTGAATTTATCAGACATGTACCAGGTGAAACCTATAGGTTATTGGCAGAGCTGGTTCAGCTTATTGCAAATGAAGCACACACCTCACAATTGTATCACCCTAATCTGACTGAGTGATTCAAACAAGAGCTGAAGCCCCAGTTTTACCTGCAGGTGACTGTCACACTCAGTGAAATGGACATCTAGCAGATGTACTTGCCTGACTTCACTGTTCGCCTAATTCAGTCACAGGAGAGTTGCCAGCTACCATTGTCCAAGAACTAGAGCTAGCCTTTTTTGGAGAGGATGCAGAGGATCCCCCATTCTGAGGAGAAAGGTGCTCTTTGACAGTGAGAAGAGGTGCTGGAAGCCGGTAGTAGGGTGCAATTAACATGTCATGAGGAGGATTAGGAGGAGGGCTAGATACTGCATTTACCCCATAGAGATCTGGGAGACAGAGCATCTCCGTGGAGGATGATTTCTGTAAGATGAGTATAGAAGAGCCCATAGAAAAAGAGTTACCACAATTTAGCTAATGTGAATGCTAAGCACTACTGTGCTACTCACCAGGTTTTCCCACAGTCTTTGAGGAGACAAACAAGACCTGCCCATGGGTAGGTAATAAAGCCATATCTTACCATTTAGCCACATGAAACATCTGAACATAGTGGTGAACATCATCTCATATGACCTCCAGTACATGATTTCTGGCTACATGGTATAGATACACCCACTGCATGGATGAAAAGCTACAATGCCTTTAAACAAGTGTAGTTGAGTGGAAATAATGTGATTTTGTTGTTCATGGTATATATATATATATATATATATATATATATATATATATATATATATATATGTGTGTGTGTGTGTGTGTATGCACGCACATACGTGCACTCCTGGGTTTTTAGGTGATCTGTTATGTTGTGTAGTTACAATGAAACATGCAATTTTAGCACCTTGTCTGGGCTCGAGGTACGAAAGAGTGAACTGTATACTAATCTAAACCATTGCTCCCATAACCTCGGTAACGACTTATCACAGTCACGCCATGCGAACGACTACTGGAAAAACACAATGGTGTCAGCTTCGACGCCACTGTAGCTACAGCGCTGAGGGCGGGAATTTGTAACACTAGGCCAGCAACCTGGCCCAGACATCCCGCCCACCTTGAAGTGCCCACCTTGAAGTATCCACAGATCAACATAACACAACACTAAAACCTTGTTTATCACACACTAAAAGATATTTACAATATGTACAGGTCCACATCTCCACCTGTTCTTGGTTACTGAGTGGGGAGAGGGTACAATTTCACTACAGGCCGAATGAGTGTGCTATGAGAGGTGCGCACTTCAGCCACCCGTACAATGCCATTCTTGCCAGGAAACACCTTGATAAATCTTAGCCAAGCACCAGTGTAGAGGAGACAGGTTAGAGTCTTTGATGAGGACTAATTGTCCTTCAGTCAAGTTCTGGTCCTCCCTGATCCACTTTTTCCTTTGATGGAGTTGATGAAAATACTCTTGGTGCCATTGCTTCCAGAACGACTAGTGAATTTGTTGCACTAAAAGCAATTGCTGCAGCCTGTTGGTGGGAACAGAGATGACATCCTGGTCTGGAAGCACTTGTGGAGGGCCAATAGTGATGAAATGAATGGAAGTTAGTGCTGACGTCTTATCCTTTCCTGTATAATACTACGACGACTAGAACTCATTTGACTCATCTGACTCAAGTATTTATACTTCACCCGAGAGAGAGAGTCAAACCCGGCAACATATTACACAAGTGTCTTGGATCACCACAAACCTGGATGGTGATTCCAACTACGTGGAAAATAAGGTTGCGCATGCCAGCGAGCACACTGTCCACCCCCCCCCCCCCCCCCCAGGCTGAAGGGCAAACAAGCTGTCACCCACCTTGGGGATAAACCGACCGCCGCCGATTAACCACGAAGGCCAAGTGACCAGGCAGAGGGTAGCTACCCCCACTAAGGCTCCACAAGAGAGGGACGTCATGAGGCAACGTCACACCTCCCACCGTGGCCTGGTGTTGCACCTGTCCTTCGGACTATAAAAGTCAGTGCCTTTCTCCAGTAGCTAGCTCTTCCACTATGTGTGCTGGGGCCTTCTACTGCTCAACAGTCTTCAGCAGCCACCAGAGGCCGCTACAATTTATGTTACCCGAGTCTCCTGCAGCCTTTACCAGAAGCTCCATTGCCATCACCTGCAGCTACCAAAGGCTTAATTGTTGATGACCACCTGCAGCTGCCAGAAGCTACCATTGTCGACAACTACCACCATCTACCAGAAGTTCTTCTTATTTTTCACCATACCTTTTGCTGCTGCTCCTCCTGGAACAGCAGTCGCCTCTACTTTCTGGTAGAGCCAACTATATACACTACTCTTAAAGTTGAGGCACCTCTTTTTCTATTGTCTCTTCTAGATGCCCCTGTAATAGTGTAGCTGCAACTAAGTTCTTGTCATAGCCATCAACACCACTAGTTTTCTTAGGTAGTTTAGGAACAGGTCACCTAAACCTCTCTAGCATATGTTACTTCGGTACTCATTCTCTGCTTGGGTAGGAGGTAGCACGCATCACTTGTATTTATTGCATATAATAAATAGAATTTGTTCCTTTCCCAACAAGTATCTGTTCTAGAGGTATTTCCCTTGACCACTAGGAACATATTATACGTTACATTGTGACGTAACCAAGTTTTGATACTAGTACGAACCATAGAGTAGGATTGCGGAGTCCCCTCAGGAATCTGTACATCTGAGACACACGCCATTCGACGCCCACCTGTTCTAGACCGCTGGGGATATAATGGTAGAGCCCTGACCTATAATCTCATCCAGCAAGGGGGAGACAGGCTCCTTGAGCTGTATCCTACCAGAGCGCTTAAGGTGCCAGCCAGGCTATTTGCTCGAAACTGACTGCCTACCTCTGTTGTGTCCTACACCCAACAGTAGTAGGAAGGCGGAAAAAACGGTTCATTGCCCTTGGTCCGTGCGCCATGATAGGGGGGCTGAATAGAGCACCGAACTCGTGCCGTCAACTAATGTTGGCAGTGCACTAAGATAGGGAAATGTCTCGCGTTGACAGTGACCAGTAGCTATCTTAATTGTCAATCCAACCTCTATGCATTTTGCTAGGAGGCAAGGCTCATGAGGAAGGAGCACAAGGTGGCTTATATCGCCGCCAACCAAGAGTGTGTACTAGTCCCGGCCTACTCCTAGTAGGCAAGCCGAGCGGGATCAAGCATCACACACCCGTCTCCTAGAGAGGCCTACCTCTCCAGTATTTCAATACATTTATTTCCCAGCGCACACGGACATTACCAGGGAATATCACCCAGTAGTACGAGGTCTTGTAAAGGGTACTGAGGTAAGGTAAGGAGCAGCCAATCCCAGATTATGTAGCCAGGAGTCAGCAGAGTGGAATCGACGTTACTGTGTTTGTCGGCACAGTATCAACGTCCGACAACCTGCCACCAGCTTCACCTGTTCCAGCTAGTCTGCATCAGCTCCATCACCACCGACCAAAGCAATCCCGGGTAAGAGAGGTAGCACAAAATCAACCCGCACACCAAACAAACCAGTTGCAGTCCTGGTTGTGGGAAACTTTGTTCCCACTTGCCAACCAACGCATCCAGCGAAAGTTGCAAGCACTAAATGTAAACTAAACGAATAACTAGTGAACCACCAGCGTGAATGGTCAACGCTATCAAAACCACATTGACAGTGCATCCAGTTCATAGCCCAGCATGCGTCAAGTGATTTTCTGGCGCCCAATGTGGGGCGTCAATGTAATTAATTGTAAGCTGTGAACACCAGAACCAGACCAGAATTACATGAGGACTAAGAGTCAACCGGCCAACCGGAAACTGAAACAGACTTCGGAGAGTCGTCGAATTACCAATAATAAATGTAGCCATTCGGAATGTCAAGGTGAAGGTACATTTAGCATTTCATGCACCTACTGTGGTAACTCGTTCCACCATACTTGGCAAGGTTGAAGGGACGAAGTCAGGAGTATTGAGGGGTTCTACTTCAGGTGCGAAGCCTGTCGGACACTGCTGACAACTCTCGGTATCCAGGTCACCTATCCTGGAAATGGAATAAATAAGATACGCTTCATCACCTGTAGTGATCCATACCACCATGCCTGTATAGGCTGACTAGACGAAAGGGTCACCAGGCCAGGTATGGCATACCAGTGTGGGAGGTGTAAGCAAACCTACAAAACTTGTTTTCGCCTGTCACGAGTATCGATTCAGCCAGGAACAGCTCCGCGATAGCTGGCAAAAGGAAACAATTTTGATATACAAATCACAGACTTTGCGAGGCGACCACACGAGGACCTGGTTACGTTCACTACTGAATGCAAAAAGGAATTTAAGGAAACCGACCTCCCGACAAAGCAATGGGTGAGCAATGCCCAGACCCACCTTGAAGATCTAGTGCTAGATGGTGGAATCGCTATGGCAAATTGATCACAGACGGGAAACAGTTTAGTAGTCGGTTGGTGATTGCTTTTACTGGCGATGGAATACTGACCAATATAACCACCAAACTCTATAGCAAGGCTCAGGACACAGATGAAGAGGCCAAACTATTTATAAGGCACAGAGTATGAATATAGCAGTGCCTTTTCCCTGACGTAACAAAGAAAACTCAGTATGCTCCATAGCTATAATGCTATTACCGAAGCAGCATAATTTTCTACAAGCCCCGAATGAGCATAATTTTCTACAAGCCCCAAAGCAGCAGTCAATCGAAGAACTCATGCAATGAGCCCGCGAAACAGAGCGCAATTATAAAGAGCAAGCTGCGCTAGATCGTAGACAGGTAGACAAGGGGAAGGAGGGGAGAACACTGACAGGCTTGGTACCGGCCCCTACGCCTTCTGAAACCCGACCATGACGCCCCTCCCCTCTTCCAAGTTGCCTCCAAAGTGCCGGTACTGCACGGGCCGACATCTCCACAAAGACTGCCTGGTGAAGAGAAAGTAAAGGAACACAGAACCAGAACAGGAGGAAGAAGCCACAGTCATGCTCCAGAACATGACAAAAGGGCTTTATTCCCCTGAAGCGCCCCATGTAGAGGTCCGCCTAAACAACAAAACTACTGTGTTTATGCTAGACACGACTACCACAGACAATTTTATAAGGAGAGATTTGCTCATACCCCACCAACGAGCCCGACTGACACCCATTAAAAGAAAAGTCATGCTACCACAGCCAGATCTCCTTCTTAAGGTCGAAGGTTAAATAAGGATAACGGTTGGGGTACATCGCAAGACATCCCAGGTTAATTTCCTGGTTACATCCCGTATTTGGTAACCTATGATTTTGGGGCAACCATGGCAGATTCAGCAGCATTGTGTCCTGTACTATGGACTACACCACATCCGTCTGGGAGGAGACGGAAGAACTATGATTAACTGGGAAGGTAGCCAGATCAATGATATCCCTCCCCGTACCCCAAGCCGCCTCCAGCAGTTGCAGGTAGAAATGCACCAGCCAGACCTAAATCACCCTACGAAGACCAGAAGCCAGGCCTGAAGAGCCCGACGACCCCAGACCATGAGCTTTTGTTGCCCCAGACACTCAATCAAGACTCTACGCCGACAATGTCAACTCCCGAAATCCAACCAAGGTCAATCAAGTGGACTGAGGCACGAACCTCGAGTTGTAGCGAAGTGTCTTGGCGAAGTCCCAGGGGTAGGGAATACGCCCAAACACTTCTCAGGCCAAGCTCCCGAAACCGACAGGGAGCAAAGCTACTCCAGACTGAAGAGAGTAGACTACACCATATAACAGGTGAGTCCAGATGGCCCAGGCTGGTCACCTTCTCCGAAAAGGGAAGAGAGGATAAGACTGGTCACACACACCAGGAGGTGGACTGTCGAGTAGTGCAGATGCCAATGCTCCGCCCCAGTCTTCTGCCACACAGAAGATCCCGCCAGTGCACTCGAGGAAGAAAGGCCCATTCTGCCTCTCACTTTATATACTACTAATGAACCTAGGACGTCCAGCCACGCTGGTCCCGACAACCTACATCATCCTCTTCTCCGATAGGACACTATTCCGTTCAACACGAGAGCCTCCGAGGTCGAAGGGATATCCCATCCTCTGGCCACCGATCTGGACATTGCAACCGTTGATGGTCAGTAGCCCACGGCTCTTCGTTAAGGAACTTCAGCAGTCGAGGTGGAGGACAGTACACTGTCACTCCCTCGCACTGCCGCAGCAGAGAAACTTCCCTGCCCAACGGGTAGGAACCCATGCAGTCAAGGTGGAGGGCTCTACCTTGCCACTCCCTCGCATTGCCCCATCGTCCCTTGCACGACTGTCCTCCCCAATGGTAGTAACTAACTAAAGACGATGGCTCAGCATCATGTCGATTGATGCCCCCTCATCCCGCCAAAGCTGAGTCAATGCCTGGCTGGTACAAGAAGTCACCATGGAGTGAAACACCCAAGCATTTGGTGTCTGGGGGGGGGGAGTCAAAGCGACCTCACTCGTACTGTGTTCTACAATCACAATAAATCAATTTTCCCTTCCCCCTACACTTGTGGCAAGGGATTGTATTTAATTAAAGAAAAACTATGTGCCAAATTTTCTGTATATTTTAATATCTACAAACAGTTTTTTTCTTGCCACAAAAAGTCAGTACACTATGATAATGTCACTATTCTTTTGGCCAGCTGAATGGCACTAATGCCAACATTATCCAAGTAGTAACGGGCATCGAGCGCAACTTGTCCCCACATAAAAGAACAGCTGGACAGTACCTTCAAATTTGTGGACCTCAAAAATTTTGCAGACGTAATGCGCCTCCGCATAAGCATCCGCAGCTCGCAGACGTTTATGAACTGCAAACCGCCATACAGGAAATGCAAAAGCACCTCCCAGGAAAATTTCGCGGCGATGATCCACAGCAGAAAAATAGGGCTCCACAGAAGTTCGGCAGCGTTTTCCCACCAAGCTCGAACACACAAGACATGAGCATTTAGAATGAGCAGGCAGACTAATTTCCACAATTATTTCCACAAGTTTTACAACAATCACGTTGCATACGATGTTGAACGCAAGAAGAATATAAAAAACCCTAGCTCATATTGAGGTTCACTAGGCAACACCATGCCAGAGCTGAGTGTGCAACAACTTTGCACATATTATTCATATGCTGCAGTTACACGACTCTCTCCGCCCCACGCGGCCGCTACCACAAGTGGCAACGCTGGCGATGCGCACGCACTCAGCTGGCTTTCTACAGCACTTAGTAACTATACAAAACCCCTGTAAAATTACTAACTAAACTCTGACATATGACACAATGCTAAAATAGAAATACTAAATATAAGTATAATACAAAACATATTAAAAATGGCTGGCCGGCCTAACCATATATAAATAACATAATAACCACTCATAAGCGAGAGCCCAATTCAAAATTACCAACCACTACATACCTTTCTTAAGTGACAACTCACTCATCACAGGAGACTCACATCGAAGTTCATGTGGCCGTATCCGGCCCATGCCGCACTACTGCAGAGGAGAAGACGGGCGAAGAACAAGACTGCCGAAAAGTAAGTGAAGTGCTCAGTAATATGAGAACTCGACAGGTAGTTGTCATAAAACTATCACCCAGTGACAATCAGGGCTCGTTATAGACCTGAAGAAAATAATAGTTCAATTAGCCGACAAGTCAAAGACAGTGAGATTTTCCTACTAGACACTCACATTAGTCTAGTTTCATCCAGTGCTATAATAGTAGATGACCTACCCAGCTGTAACTAAGCTGCAATAGGGTAGGAATCGGTGAGGAATACATGATAGTATTTATTCAGACACTCGCCAAAGTGATAGAAAGAATAATCAAACTCCTTTAAACAGCCGTCATTAGCTGTAGGGCCAGACAGTGAAAGACAGACACTTCATCCTCACCAACGAAAGGTTCCATAATTATTGGCCGACAGCCCACTCGGAAATCACGTATCACTTAAAGACACAAAGACAGAGATTTCACCTTCTACATATTATAAACAGTGCTATATATAAAATTGACTCTATACAAGGAGATATAGTTAGCTTAGATTTTTTTATTCTAAATAACTTGATTTGTAGGTACACAAATACGCCTTTGAGTTTTTACAAGTGTCCTTGTGAAGGGAATACCCAAAAAGATTCTTACCTACTAGTATCAACCAGGGTTTATGTGTTATAATGTTGTAACTGTTCATTTGTTTAAGTATGTGTACCTGTTTTCAAATTGTTTTACGTACCGTGTACACTAACAAATAGTCGAACTAGAACTCTGAGACACAGAGCTCCCATGAACTCACCACAATGAGCCAAGGTACACGGTATATTAGTTTAAAGTTAATTCTTTAGTGCAGTGATTATTTGATAGTTTTTAAGTGACCAACATGTGCATTATGACTATTTGGTGTCAAATCATTCTTAAAGTGTACTATTATGTTTCATTAGACGACCAGCCCAGGTGATTGAGGGCCTGAGGTTGGCGAACTCCTACAATGTCACATGTAACTCTTTTGCTTGCTGTGAGATCCACAGGATGCCCAAGAAAGAGTACTAGGCTTTGTTAAACTAATACACCACCGCAATCTCCGTAATAGTTAGTATTTTCATCCCACCTTCCACGAGTAAGGCTCGTACATATTTTTATTCCCAATCATCTTTTAGGTGTCGTTGCATTTGTGTAATTTCTTTACACAGCTTCTTGTTGTAAATATATTTGTAATTAGCCATAGCACTGTCCTGATTTTTGTCAACGGAAACGGGTAAATAAAGTAGGACGGTGGGATACCTGGTAAAAAATGTTACTCCTGAAACTAATCCTCACCACAAAAGGAGTGGGGAGGCACATTAGCAAAGAGTGTCGTTCAGCTCGCCATGGCGAGGGCTAGAGAGAGAGGCCGCCCAAAGAGAGCGACAGTGCTACGGATAGCGTGCCACGCACCACGTGTTTCCTGATCGACCCCAGCACACAGAGTGACCCCAGCACACAGAGTGAGTGCAATCACAGTGGTCCAGCAGCCCAGAGTTAAGGGTTCTGCCTAGAATTTGAGAAATGTTTTTCTTTGACTTTCTACATCCTGAGATCTTCCAAATGAGGGGTGATCTATTCTTCTTTCCCTACTCCGCCGTATTTGCCCGATAAGTCTTCATCGCAACGGAGAAGGGGGGGGGGGCGAATTTACATGTCCTGCTTTCCTATATAATACTACAACGACTACGATTCACCTGACTGAAGTATTTATACTTTACCCAAGGGAGAGTCAAACCCAGAAAAATATTACACAAATGTCTTGGATCACCGCAATCCTGGATAGCGATTCCATACACGTGGAAAATAAGGTTGCGAGAGCCAGCAAGCAGACAGTTCCTCCCCCTCCACCACCCCAACACCCCCAGGCAAAACGCTGAGCCAGCAAGCTGGCACCCACCTCGGGGCTAAACTGAGTGCCGCAGATTATGCACAAAGCCAAGTGGCCGGGCCCAGGGTAGCTACCCACACCATGGCCTCGCATGAGGACGTAATGAGGCGATGTCACACCTCCCACCGCGGCCCAGTGTTGCACCTGTCCTTCGGACTTTAAAAGTCAGTGCACGACTGAGCTCGCGAGTTATTTCATTCTCCAGTAGCTCGCTCATACACTTCGTGTGCTGGGTCCTTCTACTGCTCAACAGTATTCGGCAGCCACCAGAGGCCGCTACCATTGAGGTTACCAGAGGCTCCTGCAGCGTTTACCAGAAGCTCCATTGCCATCACCAGAGGCTTCTGCTGCAGCCACCTGCAACTACCAGAGGCCTCATTGTTGATGACCACCTGCAGCTACCAGAAGCTACCATTGTCGATAACCACCACCATCTATAGTCCATCTCACTCTTAGATTTGCAGTAAAGAGTGCATGACTTGCGCTGTTTATAGATTCATAGTGATTATCAACTGCCAAAAACTTATGTTTTGTTGACAAAATAAGTGCATACATACAAAGATATGTAACAAAATGTGTGAAATTGTATAGTAGTGTATATATATAAAATTGTTAGATTATCCACCCACTGCAATCTAAGAGTAAGACACACTATACCAAAAGCTCTTCTTCTTCTTCACTACACCACACAATCTGCTGCTGCTCCTCCTGGAGCAGCAGTCGTCTCTACTTGCTGGTAGAGAACTACACCTACTGCTCTTTAAGCAGTGGCACCACTTTTTCTATTGTCTCTTGTAGACTCCCCTTGAATAGTGTAGCTGCGACTGAGTTGTTATCATAGCTGTCAACGCCACTAGTTATTTTGGGTAGTTTAGGAACAGGTCACCTACTCCTGTCTAGCATAGATAGTTACTTCCGTACTTATTCTCGGCTTTGTTAGGAGGTAGCGCACATCACTTGTATTAATTAGTATAATAAATACAGTTTATTCCTTTCCCAACTAGTATTTGTTCTAGAGATATTTCCCTTGGCCACTAGAAACATATTATACTGTATGTTGTCAGCCGAAACTGGGTTTTGATACTAGTACGAACCATAGAGTAGGACTGCGAAGTCCCTTCAGAAATCTGTACATCTGAGACACACACCATACGACGCCCACCCGCTCTAGACCACTGAGGATAGAATGGTAGAGCCCTGATCACTGGAAACTCATCCAGCAGGGGCGAGATAGGCTCCTTGAGTTGTATCCTACAAGGGCGCTTATGGTGCCATCCGGGATATTTGCTCGAGACTGACTGCCTACCTCTGTTGTGACCTACACCCAACAGTAGTTGGAAGGCAGCCCACATGGTTCATTGCTCTTGGTCTGCGCGCATTGATAGGGGGGCTGAATAGAGCACCGAACTCGTGTTGTCAACTACTGTTGGAAGTACACTAAGATAAGAAACTGTCTCGCATCGACAATGATCATTAGATATCTTAAGTATCAATCCAACCGCTATGCCTTTTGCTTCGAGGCTTCTGGTTTCAAGGGTGTCAAAGGAATGTGTCCTGTTAGACATGGAAGGACTAGCATGTCTGCAGAAAAATAAGGACCTTCCTTCCCACAAGGTTTCAGCACACATGACACAACTCCACATACCACACTGAGTGGCACTTGGGAAAAGCCCTGAAGTGGCATTGTTGTCTACCTATGGGACAGCCCTAGATGTGATAGGGCATCTTCTGAGATAAAACCAGCTTGGCTCCCATAGTATAACAAAACTGGAACTTGCTGATAGTTACCCAGTGTGTCTTGCACCTCACCTATAGTGGTGGACAACAACAATGTAGCACAGCTAGCCCTTTCGGAAAATGATGAAAGAACAGTTTCAGATGGGTCCTTTTTCTTTCCCGCTATATTTCCAAGCATTTCTACAGACACTGTAGATTCATGTGGTTGTTGATCAGAGCTGTCTATATCTACGCTGGTGAAATGCAAAAGTGAATGATGGCGAGATAAGCAATGATGACAAGAAGTGGACGATAGAGAGTTTCTCGCCCTGTCGAGGGGTTGTAAGTAGTTGATGCAAAGTTTTTGCTCCTTAAAACACTCAAACCTTTCCCTTAAACTTTTCTGAGCAAACATACTGCAATGATAAATAGATTGTTTATATTTACACACACAACAAACTGAGGGTGGAGTAACAAGATATGCACTTGTTGTGGTATGCGACTGACCTTGAATCTTCCAACTAAGGGTAGATTTGCTCTGACCCAACTTGAAATGGGGCTGATCTGGTGACCCCCCCCCCCCCCCTCACCACATGCTTCTCCAGACTTGCATTGCCTCTTGAGAAATGTTAGGAAGTTTTACAGCATAGGAATTTCTAAGTCCAGTACAATTAACTCACTCATTTTTCAAAGGTCTTCACTAAACACGTTTCTCAAGGTGATGAAGTAATAAGATATCCCAGTGATACCCTGGAAGTTTCAAGGCTTTCAGTGCTGCCACGTTTGCATTAACTGTGGATAGAATGTAACACATGTATGCTGTAGAGTTCAAGTGGGCAACAGTAACTTGCAAGATTGCATCTATTTGGTGAGACATAATCAATTCCTTATAATTTTGTTTCACCTGTAATGTCCAAGCAACCTCAAAATTGTCACCTGTCAAAGCCAGTGACTGTACTAGTGCTAAAGGCACACCTTCCAGGACCAGCTTTAAGTACATGAATAATTCAACATCAAAAAGGTCATAGTTGTATATTATCAAGATCTCAAATAAATTTGAGAAATTCATCCAAGCTGCTAGATTTCCTGTGGAATGAGGAAGTTTAATTGAAGGTAACTCACTCGCGATGAAGGTGTGGACCTTCTGAAGGAATGGCCTTACTTGAAATTACAGGACACAGTGCCTAAAATGGCCTTAATAGAATAATATAAATCATAAAACTCATCTCTGTGTGCTTACCTTGGTCAAAATCCACTTTGGTCTTGCATTTCAACTAGAAGGTTAAGTGATCATTATCAAAGCTAGTTTTCAGGTCAGGCAAGTCACAGCATGTAGAAACAAACAGTCGGCATTTTGAGCTGTCAGAATCTGCGATATTTGCAAGGGCCGATGCGCGCTGCAGTCGGTTTTCCGCACGAGCCAGGTGACTAGCCAACACTTCAACCTTCTCAGTCATGATGTAAATAAAGTACAAACGTACTGTGTAAACTAACGAGTTGATACGAAGTCAACAATCGATTAGTCAATTACACCTGCACAACAGTCAATTGCAGTCTTAACCCAAAATGTACTGACATTAAGTTACGACACCATCTTGCTATATTTTTTGTTTGTTACCATTAACCTATATGAACATATAATACTTAAATGTCACAAACTTATTGCGCACCAAAGATTTTTACCAATAACGTGTGCTAATCAACTTGACATGCAGAAGACATCCCTAATCTTCAGATGCACACTTACAATTTTCAACACCATATCCACACACGAACAGCTTCATTCTTCACTCAAATCACAGACGGAAATACAACGAAAGTGATACGAGTGAACGAACAACCAACACGAAAATTGTTGGTCCCATCCGGCCAGGAGGACTAAATGTCTGGGATCGAGGTACAAAATAGTGGACTGTAAACTAAACCATTGTACCCATAACCCCGGTAACGACTTACCATGGTCACGTCATGCAAACGACTGCTGGAAAAACACAATGGTGTCAGTTTCGGTGCCACTGTAGCTTCAGCACTGAGGGCGGGAATTTTGAACACTAGGCCAGCAACCTTGCCCAGGCACGCCTATTTACCACTTTTTCTTGTAAATAAACTCTCAGTATGTTAAATGGTCTAAGTGGCAAGGGATTGGTAGTAAATTTGACCTCTTTTCATATTTAATTCCTTAATTACATAATGAGAGAAAAAATAGTAAATCATATATAAGAAAGAAAATCGTGTACATTTTCACCTTCATACGATGTTAATAACATGTTTTTATTTAATGCACATTATTTGCAGGTGGGCATATATAGCCACTAAAACATTGTTTGTATATTAAAAAGCAAACTAGTGGTTTTTAAATAAAAAGAGTTTTTTATAATTTGTTTACTAGTTGTGTCACTTTGTGTGCCATCTTCTCGCGAAGCACACAGCAGTGTCGTGAACTGTTGCCATGAGACAGTTGTTTGTTTGATTAATATGCTGAGGAGATACGTTTCTAGTAGAAGGCCATCATCATGCATTTTGTTGCACTAATGTGTAGTTTTCGTTAGTAACATTATGGGTAATTGCAACTTAGTTTTGCAACAACTGAGTCTTACTTTTGGTACCACACATTTTCCTGCTTTACTTTGGTATCCATGAGATGTTAGGGTCATGGTATCATTCTGGTACTTCATGAACCTGACATGCTTTTGTCATATTTAATTATGCTTATCTTTCATGTTTGTTAGTATAGTTGTGTTTATTTTTACTGGACCTCTAATCAGCAGATTTTGTATTTATCAGACAAAATCTGAAGCCACAATAATTTTTATTGCCTTTTTCTCTTGCAACTTGTAGGGCATGAAAAGCATTGTTCAGTGGCAAGATATGCACACGTATAAAGAGCTGTGTTCGGCAGGGGGGTGTAAGTTATTTTTAGAATTGTGCACTGGCTCGGCTGCGGACATCTACTGTAGTCATGACCATAATTCACGACATGATTAACATTTCCTTGTTGCATGATGTTGATCATATTTATTTGTGCATACATAAAGAGATGCAATTATGACTGCCCTTTACTATACACCAGTGAGATAAGCACATGCACTTGAAAAGTATTGGAAATAAAGTTATTTTTAGAATTTTGCATCTGCATGGTTTAGCATGGTGTTGCTCATGTGTAACATAGACTACATTTTTTAGGGAAATGTAACTTGCAACTTATTATAGTCAATCCTTCATTTAAGATAAATACTGTGCAAGTTTGTTGTTGTGTGACATGGTTTACACCGCATTAGAGAAATGAGAACAGAAAATATAACTTATAAAAAAACTAGAAGTAGGTTTTTTAGTGACAAGGATGTGTACTGATTATGGTGTGAAAAAGCAAAGCATGGCCAATATTCACAAGGCATAACGCAAAATGAAGAATTGTGTGTTAAAATATTATGTTAAACCAAACAGGAAAATAAACAGCAGTATTGTTGGACATAGGAAACATGAAACTTGCTGCTGTATCTCTGTATGATAGAACAGTTTTTAAGTGATGTGATCAACATTGCTCATGTGGCATAAATGTTCATGGTGTGTAAAAAAAGATGCTGCAAACACAATAGCACTGCACATAAAAATGACTGACTTTAAAGCTAGTGATTGATAACTCTAACACTTTGATAATCATCACAAAATAAATAATAAATGAACATATAGGAAAGCTTTAAGTGTAAATGCAGAAGAAATTGAACCTTCTCGGAAATAACTCCGAACCTGATTGACAGTGAAGGGTTATTGTTATCTCAATTCATAATGCAGACAACACAGGTTTTTGTTGGAGGTCACTACCTTAGAATACTCGGGGATTCAGACATAAAACTACAACTCCGGGACGGAAGGTTAGTAAAGAAAGGATTTCTGCACTTGGTTGTCCAAATGCAGACAGGTCACACCTTTTAACCTCAATGATTTTTGGGAAGTCACGGCGACCACGAGTGCTGCCCATAATTTATTACAATTCCAAGAAGGCTTGGTTTACAGCAGAAATTTTTAAAGACTTGATCTTAAAACAATTTATCCTGGAAATACAAACACATCAAACAGCAGTGTTGAAAATCTGACAATAAAATGTAAAGGATCACCTTATAATAGACAATGCTGCTGCTCATTCATCAGAAAAAAAATTATATGCTGAAAAGGGCAAATTTACATGCATATTTTACCCAAGAATACCACTTCAGTTCTCCAGCCCTTATACCAAATAATTATTCTTGCCACCAAGAGGTTGTACTGACAGAGATTTTTAGAAGAGGTAATGGTTGTATTAAAGGAGGATTGTGATATGGAAAGTGATATAAGAGGTGAACGCACTCAGCAGAACCTCTGCAACTACAACCTCTAATCAGCAGTTTTCAACTTTTTTGTGGCTTGGAATACAGTGAGCTCTAAAACCTTGAAAAACAGCTGGAACAAACTCCTTTACAACGAAGATGTGGACATCAAGTTTCGTGGTTTTAAAGTAACTGACTTCCACGTGGCTGGTTGGAAGAAGATGAAGGGGATCCTGGATTCCAGGTTTTATCTGAAAGTGTGATCACAGGAAACACCTTAGCAGGGGAGGTGCCTGAGAGTGATAGCGAAGTTGTCAAGCAACTGCTAACTCAAAAAGTGAAGTTGACTATGCTTCAGATCCTAACACTCAGCCAAATTATTACATCTTCCTTGCATTCAAAAAATAACACTCCTCAGAGACCCAGTTAAAGTTGGACTTGTTTTTTCCAAACCCATCCCACAACTAGTATCTTGTGAAGCAAGCAATCTTCTGTACAAACTCACAACCACTCCAAGTAGCAAGCAAGTTCCCATTCTGATTCAGACTAAAATTTAACTAGATGTTCACATCAGACGAACTCTAGACAGTTTTTTACGTACCTCCGTATTAGCATTTTTTATATATAGTAGTTTCTCAAATGATTTTTTCTTTATTTTACGGTTAACTAACTGTACACAGTTTTAATATGTAATAACTGACCTGGTAAATCGTGCATCTAGTAGTATACTAGATTTAAACCCATTTTCAATACGGGTTGCGTGGATTATGTGTTTGCTGAACACATTTTGCGACAGATTTTAGAAGGCTTAAACACTTTAATGGAAATGCTACTTTCAAGATAAAAATTGCTGCTGCAAAATCAGACAATATCAGCATGTATAAAATGCTCTGTCTGGTGTTTTTGTGTGTGTGTCTCCTCTGCACCAAAAATACTAGCTTGATAACAAACCAGTGTTTATTTTCTTTTTGCCCTTCCAATTTTTATACCACAGCTGCATTTGTAAGTTTATTGCTTTTCGCATTCCTTTCGGTGAAAATGTGGCTCAAGTGAATTCTTTTTTTTTTTGTGGGAATATGTGTATTTCTTAATGTAAACACTATATTAACTTATATATCATCTGCCCCCATCTAGGGCTCACAACCCAAATTTTAAACATCTTTCTAAGAAGAAATTAGAATCCATATTCGGTTTTAAAAAAACTGGGCCACTGCACAGCTGTGTTGCACAGTCTTCGTTCCAAATCACGGCACTTAAAATTATGGATGGGATCCTCGATGCTGCGATACCTCAATACCATTGATACGTTCCAGGATTGAGTATTGCATGAGAATAAGCATCGAATTTGGTAATATTGTGCCAATAATATTTATCATGCATGTTTTTTTCATAAAGTAAAAAATAAAAAAATTCCTATAGTATTTACTTACTGTGTTTTATCACATAAATATTTCCGCTATGTAATAGTTGCATAATACTTTTTAAATACTCAAAAGTGAAAAGAATTCTTCTTGTCTAGAAGTTGTTTGGAACTCCAGCCACATCACAAACTATACATCAGGCGGGAGGGAAAGAACTGAAGTTGTAAGTGCTGGGACGAGTTGTAGCTTCCCTTCCTAATGAAGAAACAAGAAAGGGGGAGGGGTGCCATGGTAGTTGCTAGGCACCATTTCCCATCTCGCTAGGCATGTAAGGGGAGGAAGCGACATTGAGCCTGGCCATGATAAACTACAGCCGAGTGTATCTGTGAGTAACAGACATATGCCAACCAAGAGAGAGAGGAGAGAGAGATACTTCGATTGTTGTTAGGCAAAAAGCTTCCCCTCTTGCCAAGCATATAAGGGGAGGAGGCGAGTTCACACCTTGCACCAAGCGCTGGATGAAAGGAGGGAACAATAATATAGGTTACCGCATTTGTCACATAATTATATCCAAGTTATTGGACGTTTTAGTTAACAAACGCTAAAGTAATTTCCTTGAAGTAACAAAATAAAATAAAAACTCTGTAAAATTGCAAAATACGTATGCACTGAGCAACATTTTTCCTCAAAGTTGGGTTACAACTTTAACTGTGGATATTAGATTCAATAGAATTGAAAGAGACAGTGTTTCTGCTTTACCATTGGCTTAGGACGTTTTGAGTTACAGGCCATCCACTATTCGTTTCATGTGTAATGTGGGTTTTTATGTAGTTTCAGTGTGTGTCAAAAATATCATATAGTAAAATTAGTAATTTTTGGGTCAATTTGTTTTGTGTCCATGCACGAGTTAGTATTATCAAAATATTAAAATACTGAAAAGCTACGTAAAATTTGTGGCCAAGTCAAGTTTTTTTGTTTTCGTGTACTTTTATTAAGTTATTCTTCTAAAAATTTAAAATAATTCAAGGCCATTCAACCAAGTCAACTTGTTTTAGTACTTTCAAGGGTTGATTTTCTTAAAACATTGTATATTTTATAAAATTAGTACCTAAGTCATTGTTTTGTCTTCATGTACTTATGGTTAATCTTATCAAAACATTTAAATATTGCAAGGTGGTGTAATATTTGTCACAAAATCCAGTTATTTTATGTTCATTTTTATTTTGGTCAGTGTTTATTTTTTGTATGTATAAGCTGTTTGTGCATCCATGTGGACATTATGTGCTAGCACATGGATTGATACCTATGCTACAAGGTAGTCCCTACCCCAGCCCAAGGATCCTCAGTGTTTCTCAAGATGACATTGCTGTAAGTCTCGCTTATATGCTGTACCTTTCTCATTAAGTCTGTGACAGTTGTGTGTACATATTTCTAACATTTTTGGCCCTCTGGTTCTGATAGATCTCTGTGGAAACTATGACTAACTATTTATGATCTCGTTTACTGTGTGCATAATATTCCTGCACACCTAAGGATGCTGCCCGCCGCCCGCCGATGCCATCATTGAAATCCACTTAATGCGTCTACATCCTATAAAGTTATGAAGATGTTTCACCTTAATATACATCAATTATAGATGCAGCTACAGTTTATCATAATTTCAACAAAGTAGTGATGGTGCAACAAGCATTTTCATCGTGTTTTAGTGCTCTCTAAAATTGGTTTTGTTCTGCTTCCAGTACAGAATATGCCACATGGGTGAGTAATTTATTCATTGTTCATTGTTTTGATGTGAGGAATAATGGTTCCAGCTAAACGGGGAGAAGCATAATATTATTTAACATGTTTTTCTTTTGTTTAAGAATTTGGTCAGGCATTTTATCTCATCTCTCGTTGCAGTAATTCTGGGTCATTTATTGGTTTCCTTCCCTTCTTGTTCTATCAGCAGCATGGGTTTCAAGATGCTTTGTTAAAATTCAAACTTCAGGAAACTAAACTGAAACACCTAAGTGAGAGGATTCAGCCCTTAAATGCTGCCCCTGAAGTCATGATCCAAGTTGTTCATGATGTGAACACGTTTGTTCTCCAGCTAGATGCAGTAAAGAGGACTGTCAATTCCCTGTGTAATGATTTATTACAGATGGACCCACTTCCCAATGAGTTTGATGAAAGTTTTCTCACATCCAAACACAATGAATTCTTCACTGTGTTGTCAGACACTGGGTGCTTCTCAACTTCTTTTCTCGCCGGATACGTGGTACAAACCAAACCAACATCAGTTGATACTGGTCAGTTTGTGGCACCCTAAAATTAATATTTCCATCATTTCTGTCTATTCGGAGGAATGGCCAATGTTTTCACAACTGTACCAGGCTTCTATTCATAGTGATCAATCATTGGCATATGTTGAAAATTTTCAGTGTTTAATGGAATGCTTCAAAGAAGACTTTTGCAGTTGGTGAGGAATCTCCCTATTACCTCTGAAAATTATTCTGTATCTTGGGAACTCTTGATTTTCCCACAGTCAACACCACACAACTCAAATCAGTGAGACACTTCGTCAATACCTTCAATGAAAATGCATGGGCTTTAAAGAGATTGGACAGCAACATCAGCATAGCAAATCCAATGCTCGTCACTGTCCTGATGAGAAAATTGGATGTTGAAATGCACACCAAATTTGAACATTTTCGTTCAGGGCAAAACTACATAATGCCTAATGTTTTAGAAGTGATAGAGTTTATGCAAGCTAGGGTCTCGAGAATGGATCCTGCAGTTGATGCAGAGACAAAGTCAAGTACTGGTCATCCCTCTCATAGAACCACTCAAGTGAAATGATCTCACTCATCGCAACAATATAAATCAGTATTTGTTATCAACACTGACTCTAAAGTGTCAAAACCCTGTGTAATCAGTCAACAAACCAGTCATTCTCTTTATAAATGACAATACTTTATCAGTGCTTCACCAACAGACAGACAAAAAATTGCACAAACCAAAAAACTCTGTTTCAATTGCCTTGGAACATATCTTGTGTTGGCCACTTGTGCTTCATCTCAAACAAGTTCCTGATCCAAGCAAAGGCATCACACGCTGTTCCATGTTGAAGGCAAGTCGAATAAACTTGAGTGTCAAAACCCTATTTCAGATAGTACTCCTGAGGAGCATGAACCTTTGTAGATTTATCCTCAACCCAGGGTTACACATCAGTCTTGCTGTCCACTGTATTAGTTACTGTCTATGGTGCAGACGATAGACCACATGTAATGTGTTGCTTACTGGATAGTGCAGTTCAGGCAACATCCATTACATAGTCAGCTGCTGCAGTATGTTGCTTCAGATTCAAAGGGTCAGGGGAAAGATCTATGGTCTCTCTAAAGGCACAGTGAACTATAAACAAGTACTTGAATGTAAAATTCAGTCATTTGTTGACACTCATTGTACTTTCAATCACACATTGTTTGTAGTGTCTAAGATTACTGCTAACCTGACATGAGCTGCTGTCATTCCCTGTGTCCGTGCCCAACTCAGTTCTCTCTGACTGGCAGACCCTCAGTTTGATAGACCATGTCCTGTTGACATTGTTAGATGCTGATATGTACGTATGTGACTGCTTGAGTGGTCAGTTAGAATTGGGCAGTCACATGTCTGTCGAGCTCAAGTCTAAGTTGGGATGGGTGCTTCCAGGTGAGCACCTTGAGTCACGTACCACCTCCGACCAGGTTTTCATGTGTGTGGGAATGGAGAACTCACTTGATACAAACTCCAAACAATTTTGGAAAACTGAAAAGCCGCCTCTTGTAGATACAATTAATGAGATGACTCTGGTAGGTACACAGTGTGACTCCCTTTCAACTGTAATACTTATTCTCTTGACAATTCGTATCGAAATGCTGAACGTTGTTTCTGTTATCTAGAAAAGAAGCTTGCAGCTCAGCCTGCAATGAAAGTTATGTACAGGGACTTCATGGATAACAATTTTGCTTCAGGTCATATTGACAGATATGCTCCTGCAACCTAGCTGGTAGATGGTAAGAGAACTCTTAATTGTTTCATTCCTCACTGTGATGTGTTGAAAACTTCCCGCATGACAATTAAATTGAGGATGGTTTTTGATGGCAATGCTAAGATCTGAAATAACATTACTATAATGACCTACTACTCTCAGGACCAAAGCTGCAAAATCATATTTCTGAAGTAATTTTGAGATTTAATCTGTGTAGTGTTGCCTTTTTCTGTCACATCAAACAACTGTACATACAAATATTGATTCATGATGCTGACAGACCTTATCAGCTCATATTTTGGTGTTATGATCCTTCTTTCCCACTCTCAGTATTCCAGCTGAGCACTGAAACATATTGCTTATCACTATCACCTTTTTGACCATGTGCATCCTTCACCAATTGTCATTTGACAAGGGTTTCCAATATCCACTAACTCAAAATACTCTTTCAAAGCATATATTTGTTGATGATATTGTGACTAATTCCTCTTCAGTTGAGGAAGCCAACTTGTTGAAGAACGAGTTGATTGAACTACTATGACGAGGGGGGTTCTGGCTCTGGAAATGTTCTAGTAATCAGCCACAACTTCTGGATGGTGTACCTGAGCTTCATTATAAAACTCCCACGATACTTGACTTCTCATCAGGGCCGGTCGTGAGCATTCTGTGTCTTCAGTGGAATCCAGAAATGGACGTTTTCTCTTGCTATTTCAGTGTTAGCACTAAGGTCCCAACCAAATGCTTTGTCATGTCTCAGATTGCTTGGATATACGTCCCCATGGGCTGGCTGTCTCCTGTGATTGTATGGGCGAAAATTCTGATGCAATGGCTTTGGGCCTAAAGATTGGGTTGTGATGAACCACTACCTTCGCCTACCAAGGAAAAGTGGAACCAGTTCAGCAATGGTTCAGCCAAACTGGATACCCTCACTTCACCATGATTCATATGCCGTGATGTGACCAGTGTTAAACTGCAGGTTTCTGGGATTCTTCCAAGCAAGCTTATGCGCCAGTTGTGTATCTAAGGAATAGCCTTTGTAGCTCACTATTCAAATGTTGTTGCCACTCATACCTAGACTGATTCTAGCATTGTTCTATACTGGATAAAATTCAACCTTACCTGCTAAAATCATGTTACAATTTGTGTTCCTCAAATTCAGGAATGGATTCCTTCTCGTTCTTGCAAACATATAGCTTCTAATGAAAACCCTGCAGATTGTGCTACTCATGGCATACTTCCAACAGAGTTTCTTGCTCATTATTTGTGCTGGCATGGCCTGGGATGATTAGTGGACCCACCTGAACAATGGTCATTGTCTCAAATTAATATGGCTGTAGTTGATATCCCCAAACTAAAATAATGTCAACTAGTTATGGTGAACAACCATGAACCTCCTGCAGAGATTTCCTTGTTGCGAAGAATATCATCATGGCCTTAACTCGTCCGTGTGATGGCTTATGTAATGCTGTTCATCAACTACAGTCAAAAGCACCCTAGTGCTAATGGCCCATTATCCTCTGCAGGATTGACACAAGCAACTGTGCATGTGTGTGTTCAAGATGTATGTTTGCGTGAAGACTTAAAATGACTTAAGTGTGGAAAGCAATGCTGCACCAGGCTACAATGTTTGGTACAATTTTTGGACCACATGGTGTGCTCAGGGCAGGTGGATGTTTGTCACATGCAGATATTGAGTTTTCTGCTAAGCATCCTATCATCCTACCTAAAGCCCACCCCGCTGTTGAATCCCTGGTAGACCACTACCATTTGAAGTATCTACATGCTGCACCACAACTATTACAGTCTCTTCTGTCCCAACAATTTTGGGTTCTTTCTGCTAGATTGTTGGTTCAATTTCGATTCTTTAAGTGTGTTTGCTGTTTCCAGTATCAGCCTACCAACAATCCTCCTTTAATGGATTATTTTCTGGCTGAACGAGTCACACCTACCAGTGTTTTTGAACGAATGGGAGTGGACTATGTAGCAAACCAGGTCACTTTCTAATAAGCAGGCCACTTGTATGTTTCTGAACCACATGAAGATAGTGATAATGGGTCTCTGTATTTGTCCAAACTGTGAAAAGTGGTTTGCACTCTAGCAAACCAATTTTGGATTCTGTGTTTCTGAGTATATTTGCAGCAGCTCCAGCCATGTGGTAATTGGCAAACACAGCAACCAGGACTCACGGTGAGGGAGTTAGTTCTTGTTGGAGAAGATTTTGTGCCACCCCTCAGTTGGTGCTTAGCAAGGGTTACCAAACTGCATCCTGGGTGGGACAGTAATGATTGATATTTGCACCCAAAAGGGACAGTTGTGTCGATTTGTGCATAAGTTGTATAGGTTGTCAGCCCAGTGATGGTTGTGTGCTGTCTGGGTAATTTTGTATATAGTGAGTATGTTGTGCTGTAAGAGACCTCACGTGGTCTTGGCAGGTGGTATGATTTGTATTTGTATGTATAAACAGCTTGTGCATCTGCATGGACATTGTGTGCTAGTGTGCGGATTGATACCTATGCTTCAAGTAGTCCCTAACCCAGCCCAATGATCCTCAGTGTGTCTTTAAGATAGTGTTGCGGTAAATCTTGCTCGTATGGTCTACCTTTCTCGTTAAGTCTCCAGCAGTCTGCATATTTCTGGCAGTTAGTCTTACTAAAATTAAAAAATTTTTATTTAAGGCACCGTAAAATTTGCAGGTAAGTCGAGTTCTTCTGAAACACCCTAAGGCCAAGTACAATTTGTATGTTAAGACTTTTCTCTTTTGTGTTAAATTACTTAAGTACACAATTTTAATTTGGTATTGATAAAAGTGACAATATTGAGTGTCATGAGAATGCGTTGATATTGATACTGGTATTCAATATCAACAAAATGTGATATTGACCCATTCCTACTCAAAATTCCACAAATTATTGAACAGTGGCTAAAGTGCTTGTAATCAATTTTAAAGAGAACGATGATAAATACAAAATGTCTGCCTGTTGTGGTGCATCATTTTTAGCTGCCTGGCAGATGTTCCCATGAGGCATGAGAAAGACATAACAGGCGAGCGATCAATAACTTGACCGGAAACTGTCGGAGCCTTTCGAGCGTGGTGAAGTGTGGCAAGGTCTGGGACACAGCTGATGTTACTGCTATTCATATCACGTACATATATGCCTATTATCATATTCTTGCAACTAAATGGTGAACAGGACCTGTACTTTACTAATTTATGAGGGGAAAAGTGCAAGTGATACATGGGTAAATATGGAGTATAACTGTCACACACTCTCACTCGCAGAAGGGGGTAGGGAAGGTATGCCAACTATTTCCATTTCCATGATTATCATGCTAGCCCAAGGTAGTAATAAAAATTAAAATAGAGAAGCCCAAGAGTGAAAATGATAAAAAGTCAGGGTGATGTAAAAAAAAGAATGTGACAGAACAAGTTAACATGCTCATCACAAATACAACTCAGCCAAGACCCAGAAAATATTTGAACTACACAAGCTTAGGCTGTTCCTTTCTTTCCATTCGACAGATAACTGCCATACAGTACCAGAAATATGGCGTGTATAGGCCGCACATTTTTACAAAAAAAAAAGCTATTACAAAAAGTGGGGTGCTGCTTATATACGAGCTATTGGCATTTTAAAAAATTTCCGCAAAACATGTTTAGAAGTTCGTCAACATATAATACATTTTTATTTTGTTTTTTAACTTCAATGAAGGAAGGAAGTGAAGATAAGAAAAGAAGAAGTGGGTAAAAAATCTTTGACGTGAGCAATTATTTGAATTATTTGTTCACTTGCATTCATAAACAAAATAACCTTCATCCCGCATGTGCATGTATGAAATGTAAACGTGTTGGAGTTCGGCCATAGATGCCATACATGAGAAAATAATTTCTCTGTTGTACAAGAGAAAGATAACTTACATAGTTTCAACGCCCGCCGTGGCACTACAAGTGCACATTGTTAAGACGTCACTTTTGCGGTAACATGTTGCCATGGTTTTGCTCTTTCAAGTCACGTTACCATATGTAGAATAGTAATTGTTTGATGTATATTTGTAAACTTTGCAACATAATAAAAATTGTCGGTCTCAAATGTTTTGTAGGGGAGAAATAAAGTCTGAATGTATTATATTTGTATGGAATCGTAATGTAACAATATTTACAGGAATACAAAAATTTTGTGCAGCCTCTACTTGAAATATTAATTATCCCTCGTTTTTCATCAAAAACATATGGTGCGACCTATACACACCAAAATACGGTACTTGTAGTTCATTGTCCCTCCGTTCTGCTTTAACATGTTTGCCACAGTTGGAAACATTAATGCTAAAGTGAGCCACTAAAATATTGATGACTATACTTTTTTTGGTACTTGGCCATTTACCGGACTTTGTGGTTTACCTGACTGAACCTCCCTTAATTACTCTGGTAAACAGAGGCTTTACTTTATTGTATTTGTGCATGTAACTTTGGTCCGCTCAGGCAATAAAAACCATAATCAAACACATAGTAATAGATTATCTTCTTTTGTAAAACCATTATATTTATTGATTATTTTTTAATCTGAGGGCCAGGGTATAATACGATGAAGTTAGTTTTCTCCATCTGCATCCGATCTTATATTGTTAGTCACCTCTGAACCAGCCAGCCAGATGATCAAACTATCTGCCACCCTGATTATACCAGTGCTCAATGGGTAATGTGAACTATACCTCTTTCATGCTCACTTTAAGTCCCGATGTAAACAAATAGAGTTATATAATTCTATAGCCGATACCAATAACAGAGGTACGCGATGAAAAGCTTTGTTAATGAATTTATGTAATTCTAATAGAATTGTGGCTTCTGAACACAAACATGACTTGTAAGTATGCACATCACATCACGTTTTCTGCAAAACATTAATGTATGAATAAGTCGTTAGTGTCATATTCATTAAAGTAATAAACTTTTTCTGTCTACATTTATTACAAAATATTCGCATAAATACAAGCAGTCGGCAGAGAGCGTTGCATTTAACTGGCATTTCCCCCACCCCTCCTTTCCACATCGAGCCTCAAACAGTGTCGCTACGGAGTTTGTAAGGAACGCATATGTTTAATACTCGAGTTTGCTATGCCTTTTGAATAGTGCAATATGGCCTTCGAGACAATGTAAAAATAGTGCAGATATGTTTTGTTATATGTGTGGACAACAAAGAAGAAATATTGGTGACTTCATATAAAATACATATTTTGCTTATTTTTGAAGATGGGTAGTATATCAAGATAAATAGTGGGCGCCGCACAAAGTTTGTAAGGCTTGTGTTGAAATACTATGGAAATAGATTGCTGGTAAGAAGAAAGCTCTATCGTTTGATGTTCCTATGGTATGGAGAGAGCCAAATAATCGCATTAATGTGTCCTATTTTTGTTTAATTGATGTCAAAGGACATAATTACAAAACCAAACACAAACTTACATACCCTGATGTCAAATTAGTTACAAAACCAATACCACATGGGCCTGAACTACCAGTACCTAAACCACCTACAGATATTGATGATATATTGTCACAAACATCATCAGATGGTAGTATTCTGAGTAGTTGTGATATATTTGAAGCAGAAGGTTCGAGTAATAAACTGCGGCCTCTAAAACAGCATCAACTAAATGATTTGGTGAGGAATCTTGGACTCCCCAAACTGCTTGGATTTCGTCTGAAGGAAAATAATTTATTAGATCCGGACACTTCATTATTTTGGTATCGACGAAGAGAAGAGGAACTTACACTTTTTTTTTTTTGCGAAAAAAGACAATATTGTTTTTTTCAGTGATATTGAAGGCTAAATGCAGAAGTTTGCTATTGAATACCACACGGAAAAATGGAGGTTATTCATTGATTCTTCCAAACGAAGTTTAAAAGCCATTTTATTCCACAATGGCAATACATACTCGTCAATACCAGTAGCACATTCAGACTATCATAAAGAAACGTATAAAATTTTGAAAACTGTTTTGTAACTGATTGGATATATAAGACACGACTGGTTAATATGTGGAGATCTTGATATCTTATGCATTGTACTTGGTCAGCAACAAGGTTACGCCAAATTTCCATGTTTTCTATGTGAATGGGATAGCAGAGCTAGACATTTACATTGGCAAAAAAATATTGGCTAGCTCAAAGAACATTAAAAATTGGTACAAAAAATATCATCAAATCGAATTTAATATATTCAAATAATATTTTGATTCAAATAATATTTTACTTCCACCTCTACATATTAAATTAGGACTGATGAAACAATATGTAAAGGCACTGCCTAAAGATAGAGAAACTTTCAAATATCTTTGCACCAAATTCCCTAATCTTTCCGATGCTAAACTGAAGGAAGAGATTTTTACAGGGCCTGACACTAGAAAGATAACAAAAGATACACACTTTGAGCGTGTCATTACGTATTTAGAATGTTTGGCAAGAATGTTGTTCATAGATGTGATTGCCAAATTTTTAGGCAATGTCAGGGATCCAAACTGCAAAGAAATTGTCAGGGAAATGCTTAGTAGTTACAAACATCTTGGCTGCAATATGAGTTTAAAGATACATTTCTTGAATTCACATATTGAGTATTTCCAGACTAATCTCTGGGACTACAGTGAAGAACACGGTGAATGCTTCCACCAAGACCTTAAAGATGTAGAAAGAAGATACCAGGGTCGTTGGGACATCAGGATGATGGCTGACTACTGTTGCATGATACACAGAGACGACACAGAGAAAATGTATAAGCAGAAAGCGACAAAACAAAGTTTTAGGTAAAAGAAAGCAAGATATTAACGATTGTTTCGTAAGTTATAGTTTTGTTTATATTATTGTTTGATTGTGTGTGTGTGTGTATATATATATATATATATATATATATATATATATATATATATATATATATATATATACACATATATGTGTGTGTCCGTGTGTGTGCATGTGTGTGTGTGTGTGTGTGTGGGCGCGCGCGCTTGTTTGCGTGCGTGTATGTGTGCGTGAGTGTAACTAAGACAAAAACACACTGATAGCATCTAAACTGCTTTATATTTCACAATAAATATGTCTAGAAAAATAAGCTATCTCTTTTTTCTTACAAATGTATGTAATCCCCTTAAGGCTATATGCGATGTTCTGAATTTTTCTAAGACACTATTTACTAATGTACCTACTGGTATAATTACAAATATAAACGTATTATTCAGAAAGCTGTTAACAATTTATATTTCACAGACCTGTGTATTTAGTAGTTGCTGGAACTGTTTTGATAAGTTGCTATATATATTATCAAAAATTCACCTCACACAATCCACATAATTACTAGTTTGCTTACTTACATTCTAGTTGCTTTCTGATAAGGACTCAATACTATTTTTTTTTTTGCATTGAGATTTCTGCTCTATTTATGAAAATTCTATTTATTGCTTTGCTCAGTAACATCCATTCTTCTAATCTTATTTCTTACATCACATACTTTATGCAGTCAAGGCATTTGCCAGCTGTTCTCTCGCATACTCTTGACTGCATTCACTCATACACATATTGTGCAACTTTTACCATGGTATTGTCAGTATTTCTTTTGCACACTGAAAATATTTATGGGAGACGTCAGACATTTTGGAAACTCTTTTTTTATGTCACTTTTTAACGGTTATCCCTGAACACGCCACTGTACATCAACACATAACTCATGTCCTCAATATGTCACTTTAGCAACTGTTTAGACAATGGTTTCATGAAGTAGTGGAGATACACCAGAACTGTGGAAACAGACTATCAATATACAGCGCATGTGCTAACACCTACCAAATGATTTTAGAAGGAAACATGGAAAATAATAATCACTATTGAAATGCACATAATGGTCGTAAAAATGTATGTGTATCATACAACATAAGAATAGTAATTTTTTTATTTACTGATGCGCGCATCTCTCTCTCTCTCTCTCCCTGTCTGTCTCTCTCGAGTTATTGGATTGAACGCTGACTGCCCTCCCGAGTTTAGTTGGTTATCCTAACGCAGCATGTTCTCTACGGGTTTAGCCTGCTGGGTCGTCTGAGGGGAGGGGAATCAAACCCCAGAGTGAGTTGAACCGTGAATGTCTCCCATCCGGGGATTATAATCTTTCTCACCGAAAGGGTTGCCAAAATATGGGATGTCAGTTGTCCCAGGGGGTTATATATCGTGATTACAGCTTAATCGCTAGCAGCAGTGGGGGTGGTCAATCCTGATGGAGGGGTTGATGTTGCCTGTACCGGTCGCGTCGGCGGGCGACTAGGGATGTAATTTAATAGGGAAGGAGCTATGCGGGATTTTGGAGTAACCTTCGGCGGTAGTCTAACCCAGATAACCTTCCCGGAAGCTAAACAGATCGTACACATATTGAAAACCACTTTGCTCTCGTCTGGTTTGGGTGATGCTATGCTTGTGTGAGGTAGAGGTGTCTCCGGTTGGTGGTAGCTTATATATTCTGGGTCTGGCCACGGCCAATAGGTACCTAGGTAAACATCGAGTACGGACTCGTGGTCAAATAGGATGCTAGGTGAAATGGGGTGAGGTTGAGTATCTAGCCTTGTTGGAGGGGGTTTATCCTTGCACTTGGTTTCTGCCTCTGCTTGTGGGTTAGCTAACCTCGGCTGAACCTGCTTATCTTGACGCCGATTATAACTCCGAGTACCACCTTTCCTACTGGTCATTTAGACCAACCTTCACTCTAGAAATACAATAATAATGAACAAGGAACTTAATTCTAAAAGAAAAGTAATCCACGCGTTTCAATTTTGACATAACATTTAATTATTATGTTTAAGAAAACAATGGGAGATCCCGGTTGGATTTTACTCTCTAAAAGTTTATTGATAAATAATTATGTAATTAGTGACGCAGGCGATGGTCTGCCTATAATAAACCAAATAAACCCTCTACTTTACGCTATTTACAGCGTACACTCCCGAGGGGTGATTATCCAGATGACACATCGCGACGACCTGTTACCGCCGAGTCAAAGGAGTGATTGGGGTAAAAAGGGGCAGGAAGTGGATGTTGTGGTTTACTTCTAGAGAGATGGGCCGGCCTTGCAGTCGGCTGGTGCAGGAGTGGACGAGCCTTCACGAGCTGCAGGAGTGGTTGAGCCTTTGCAAGCTACTGGAGGGTTGAGCCTTCGCATGCTGCTGGAGAGGTGAGCCCTTGCAAGCTGCTAGAGAGATGATCCTTCGCAAGCTGCAGGAGAGGGGGAGGTCTTGGTCAGACCAGGGAGAGAACTCGCTGACCTATGTGGCCGGCTAGCCCAGCAACCTCTCACAAGATAAATGTTTGTGCCTCTTTATATAGTTGAAAATCCCTGTATCAGCGTTCTTCCAGGGGTGCGGGGTAAGATAGCCTTTCTCCACAGGGGTTGGTTAACATAGGGTTGCGGTGATGCTGCGTATTTCTTATCTCCCTTATTTGAGGCGACGATGAGTTTAGAGCCTCTGCTCGAGGCTTGGCGAGTGTGACGTCACGAGGTTGCGGGGGTGCTGCGATCCTGTGGTTCCAGTTTAAACTTCCTTCTCAGTTATCATTGTGCAGTGGCTCATCGGGTAAAACAATCTTGACTAAAGTTTGTGGCTACCACATGTCGGAATCTGGGTGGCCGGTACAATACATAATTAAACGCATTAATTATTTTCGTATCCGAGGTTGTCCAATGCGTTAAGTCGATTCTATCGGCACGTGAAGAGTAATCTGCCACTGTTTGTGACTTATCCGAGCACTTACTAGCTCGTTTGTGGCGCGAAGTCGCCCGTAGGGTGCGCAGGTGCGCTGCACAGTAGTGTGGCATGCATCATTAGATAATAGAGCTTATTAAAATACGAACTACTTTCCTGTATATTTAGATTCAGTGCAAAGGTATGGTTACCAGAGGTCCTCTTTTACCAGGACATGTTGTCTTTTTGAGGCCTTGTAAATTGTCCAGCCGGGTTTTACAAAAAAATTAAATGTCCTATTTTCCAATAAAAGTGAAAGACAGCAAAACTTTATTTTTTTGTGGGTGTTTATGTGTAGTTGGAAATAAAGTAACAGTAGCAATGAACATTCTGCAACAGTGCATACTTTTTTTGAGAATAATACTTAAATATTTTGTCTTTATCAACACTTACATATTTTTCTCTGGATGTTATTTTTTACATGTCTAAATTGAGAAGTGCCCAAAATATTTAAAATCTCATAATTATTTGTTAGGAAATAGAAACCTGTTAGAACAAATAAAATACTCAAATAAATATGATTGTAATGTATCTGAACCTGAGCTGTGTGAGAGTGATTAACTGTCATAAAAAAAATTCGTGTTCACTTCTTTTGTCCTGCTGTCTTTTGTGTGAATAGTTCTATATTATTTTATTGCACAATATTATTTAGTGCCTACAACCTAAATTGAATTGAATTTCATATACAAAATTAAAATAATTATAATTTTATCTGGTTGAAAAAAAATTTGTATTACTTAAAAGCTATATGGAACTAATTTTTGAATACCATTTTGCATGTAATATATTTTTAACTGGCCTATGACATAATATACTGATTTTGTATATTTCCATTATAAAATTGCATGTCCATTTTCTTTGTTTTATTTTCTTGCAAGTGTCCTCATTTTCTAATGTAGTTACTTAACAATATTCTCTTTTTAATTACCACATATCTGGTAACCCTATGCAAAGGTTAACCATTCACAGAAGATTAACCCACGTGAGTTTGTTTATGCCATGAATACAGTAAGAGTAAAATAATTAGAGCACCTGAGCATAGCAACCTCACATCTTTTCATTGACTGGTTAGAACTGATGGTTTACTGCCTACCTCTGATGGCCAGCAACAAAACCCTGGCAGTGACAAATTGAAAAGGATTATGACAATTAGTGATATTGCACTGAATAAGTTTATGACGTCCATTAAATTTCCCAAATAGTCTTAATTGCTAAAATGATGTGCTTATGTGTTGAGGTAACCTAAATTTGTGACTCAAACCTTTTCCCTGATGTGATCTGTAATTTATTGATCCCCCACCATCTTGTTTAAAAGTAATGAGTACATATGTGTTTTTATTTTTATTATATATATATATAAAACAACAAACTGTTATATATATATATATATATATATATATATATATATATATATATATATATATATATATATATATATATATATATATATAACAAATTGTTGTTTCTTCTTTGTGTGTCTTACACTTTTTTTATTTTGTTAAGTAATTTAATAGTGTATTATTTAATTTTTCAGGCTACTTTGTAACTACATTGGTGAAGGAAATTCATCTTTATCAAAGAATACTGAGAATATGTGATATCTTGGAATTAGTGGAAATGATGGTGCCTTAGTATACAACTCTCTAAACTCAGGAACTCTGTACAAAGACGTTTCGTTTTCTATGTGACAAATTTGTTGATATTTATTAAAGTTTAATGTTCATTGCCAGTTCACGGGTTTTAAAAACCAATAACTGCATTTCTTAAAGAACTTTTGTAAATAATTTTTCAGCAGCTTTAATGTAATAAGTATTTGAGTGGAAATCAGATTTATGTTGGTTTACAAAAAGATTACAAATTGTCAAATAGTTTATTGTAAAACTTAAGTACAATGTAATCAAACATTGAGTATGTTTGTCAAATTAATTTATCCTTTCAACCACTTATTAGAAATAATGTTAGTTGACCAATATGTTATATGTGAAAATTATGTAAATTTTATAAATTCTCTCTATTAACAATTGATACTCTTTTTTCACATATTACAATGTTTGCACTGGAATTATTGTTACATTTACAGCCAAAGTCAAAGATGATTTATTTTCGTGCATGAATGTGTGTGTAGCCAAATATATGTGTGTGTAATAATGTTTATTGGAACAACATAATTTTCTGCAGCTATAGCTATCTTTGACCTTTTTATAATTTAAACATGCATCTTGTATTTAAAATTTTGTTCCCCACTCCATTTTCACCCTTGTATAAATGTGTAGACAACTGATGTATTTCTTCTTGTAGACATGTTCTGTGTGCTCTATTATTATTTTATGTTCATTGTGTGTATTTCTTGATATTTGGATTTAGCTTGTTAGATATAATTTGATCAGTTTCCTTTATAGTTCACTTGTGAGATGGGAATAACGAAAGATCTATTCCATTTAAATATATTAAATAATTTTTAATATTTTTCAGTCAGTTAGTTGTAGTAGTGAAGGTATTCTATAAATTTCTGTATCATGAAACCACTACATTTGACCATTTAAAAAAAGGATATGGTTACTTCGTAAAAGAACTTCTCTCATCCAGATCTATATTAGTTTTGTGAATACAGTTGCATAAAAGAGTAAAGTAAAATAATAATAATATTGTTGATGTGAAAGTTGATTTGGGTACATTGTGGAAAGAGGGTCTGTATGCCAAAGTAGATAGAAATCACCTCAATATATCTTGACTTTCCCATGGTGTATTGATCCTTCAGTATTTATAGTCTGTCAAAAAAGATATTGGCATTACTAATTAAGTAGATCTGTTTTGTGCCAGTGTGCTGAAACCAGAGAGTATTTTTGACTCTTGTTTGGTGTAAAATGTACGTGCCTTATGCCATCAACCCAAATGAGAGTTTTTGCATATTTATTTCATAATTATTTTATACGTAACATTTTTAGTTTTGTACTAATAGTTGTATCATTTCTTATTGTGTGATGATATTTGTGTGTATAATTTTCATTATATTTTCCTTATAAAAATTTTAGCTACTGAAACAGTATTATAAGGCTGTGAAGTAGATGAACCGCCAGTATTCCAATTCTTGATATATATTCATTGAATTCAGTCCACATCATTCATATAATTCATATAGGTTTGAATGAATTAGTGTTTTTTTTTCTTATGGTAGCAGTGAAGATTCAAAATCACTCTTGCCTCTAGCTTTGCTATGAGCAATAAAATATATTTGCGTTTCAAATTGGAATTGGGAAGACCAAGGTTCTTAATTGTAATTTTTTAATGTTCAATTTTTTTTTAAACAGTGTTTGTAATTTTGTAAAAAATATCAGTATGATTTGTAAAGAAATTTGTGTTATTTAAATTTAGCAATTTGAAAAATTTCATGAGCTTATAACATGTTTGTACAAACAGAAATGGATATGTAATAGATATTAATTTTTTTCTTTTTTTTTTAATAGCAACATTTATTTTCCAGTTTTTATTTAAGGTGGGAAAAATTGGAGGTCTGTCAAAATGTAATAAGTTTTTTTTTTGGGTTAAACAATTCATTTAAATAGCAGTTTTAACAAATTTCATTTCCACTTCAAGGTAATAATAAAATGTATTTCACATATATTTTTTTAAATAAATAATGGGACATTGTATCAAAGAATCGTAAATAACCTAAATTCTAAACTATTTGCAGAGGAATCCAAAACATATTTTATATTTTCAAAAAAAGGAATGGAAAAGATGTAGATTTTTATAGTAATTGAAAAACTGTCTTTTTGAAGTGGGTGAATAAAGTTTACTCTTTAATTAAACAAACCAAAATATTTGTGAAAGTAAATTTTTGTCACATTTAAATACAGCTGGAGAATTTTCTTCATAGCTTGTACTTAATTTCTTCTGTATGTTCATGTTATATTTTTCTTGCATACAATAACTTCTCTGATACATACAGTTGCTGCCGATTTCAGTTTAGTTAGAAGTTCCTTACTATCATGCACTGGTTTTTTTCCCTCCCAGTTTGTCAAAAGTCGAGCAGAGGATGATGGAGAAGAAACTTTTTGTTGTTAAATGTAAATCATATTGTCACTATATTTTTAAGGTATTAGGAAGTCTCCAGTTTCACAGTTGACTAAAGATTATTAAGACATCACAGGACATTTTAACATAGCACAGGATAAATAATAGCCTGCTGGAGTTACTGTCCTGGTTCACGCATTCTGTAAAGCATCAGACACAAGGGTGACAGTTTTACCTAACAAGAAATGAAATTCTCATCTCGGAAAAATCAGTTTTATTTAAAGTTCCATTACACATTCACAAGCTAATGACAACTGGTTGACTAGTAGAACAGCGTCACAGTAGGAATTAATGTTCCTTCACAAAAATGAACATCGCGATAATCCGAACACGTCTTGCTCACATCATGATTGCTTGTAGTCTGTTGCAAAGAGAAAGGCCCTCCGGGCAAAGCTCGGCACGTGCCTATGCCCTCTCCTAGCTAATTGTTCTAAAAATAGGATTTCGCCAGGGCTTGCCACCTCGTATTGGCTTAACTAACTACATTACAGAGAAGGTTTAGAACAAATACTGCTTTCTACAGTATAACGGCAAAGGAAGTATGAAAAAAAACTCTTATCTCAAACTGATGAAATTCAAACTGTGACTTCAAAAATGGCAAATGCATTACAGATAACTACTTGAAATACAGCCCCACATTAAAACTGATAAACTGTTCCTGCTCCATGTGCCCCAAAGAAAAATGTAGAATATTACACTCACTAACAAAAGAAACAGAGAATTTGACTAATATCCTATTTAAATATATTTATAAAGCATTGAAAAATACAGAACCTGCAACACTACAACCTGTAAAGCTTTTTGAGTATGGATAATTTGTTTTTTGTTGTTCATTTTCATTTCCCAGGTGTGAATTTTTAATATTTTTTTAATTGACATACGTGTGTTTATTATTGGAAGCAAGTTATTCAGAGGTTTTAAATATTTTCATTATGATAATTTTTTTATAATCTATCAAACTGTTGAAATTTCTTAGCTGTCAACTTGAACGCAATGCCTGTAGTAGTGCGAAATATTGTGTCTGTAACTTGAATATTGGCAGCCAAGTTATAACAATCAAATTCCTCTGTGAATTAGTGTTTAGGCTGCTGTTGTCATTGATTAGGGTGCAAATGAGAGGGGAGGGGATATATATATATATATATATATATATATATACACACATGTATAAGTAATACTTCTTCCAGTTACTTTGGCATAGCTTTAGTTTAATTATGGAAAATCAATCACATGAAATAAAAATTTGACAGTGAAAATATTTCCACTTAACGCTTTTGAGTTTCACTATAAAATGCTCCTTCCTTTAATGTAATGGATATAATTGTCTAATGTTTGATAAGCCTTAACTTTGCCATTTATTATCTCATATACCTATATAAGTTTTCTTCATCTATATTTTTGTTAGCAATTTAAAAATAGTTTAAGAAAGATAACTATCGTGTTAACTTATTGTATTTTATGATAATGATACTACTGTTTGTCACATGATTGCAGATATTTTAATTGAATAAAATTATTTCTCGTCTCATATTTTTTTTAAATCAACAAAAATTAGGGCTGCACGCAGAAATAGTTCTTAATGAATAGGCAGTGTAAAGGTGGATGACGGACTTCAAAACATGATGGTTTATTTCAGATCAGTGTAAAACCAAGCATGCTCATAAGGTTTTTCAATTCATCGAGGCAGTTATCTTTTTTTGTGCAGTAAATTGAAATATATACTGTAAGAAAACATGATTCTCCTTTGCTAATAGTGTTGAATGATATGTGACTGTTTCTTTTGTGATACATATCATTAATGATTATTTACAGAAGCATTTTGATATAACTCTCAAGTTTTCTGTACACAGTATTAAGCAATAAATAAAATGTTTACATAAATCTGTATTGTGAAGAACATTAATATTGTAATGTTCATGACTCAGCTATTCAAATCAGTGAAGCTATTTCTGCAATTTTCATGTTGGATGGCTTTCTGAGGTGTGCACAATGATACATTAACAAAACATTGAGCAAGATTTTGGTTTTGACTCAAGCTCTTTCGCACCATGGAAATATTCCATCTTCAAAACAAATAGCTTCAGCTGCCAGAAATTTAAAATACTGAAATTTTTCATGTACACAATTTGTTTTCCACCAAAAACATTCTGTATGTTTAGCCAGTAACCCTTGGTAGTGCAATTGCTCAGACTCATTTCATAATAATTCATGGCCTTTTTGTATAAACAAATGAAACTTTGTATAAATCACTTAGTTTAAAATTATAGAAGTGTTACAAGAAATTATCGTAGAGTTTTTATATTGTAATGTACAGTAAAGAATTCAATTTTAAGAAAATCATGAGCTAGCAGACCCACAGTGTAATTTTTTTAATTTTTCAAGCAGTGAACAGCTACATTTTTTTGACCAGTTGGTTCTTGTGTCGGAGTTAGGTTCTTCTGCTTGAGGTGATTTACATTACAGTTGCATATATGGCTGCAGGGTTTTTGTGCAAGAAGCTTGTTAATATCAGAACTTCTGATACCCGTCTGTTGTAACTTATATTTACAAAAATTGTGGAGCTTATATTATTTTCATGATGCTGTTAAATAAACACGGTGAAAAGAAGACATAACATCCTTTAGTGACCGAGGGCGACTTCACGGTCGGGAAGATTTTTGGGTGCGTAGATTAGGAATACAGGGTTATGTTATCTGACGTTCACTGGTTCACTGGAGCCCAGCTGGTGTAAAGCACCAGGCACGTGGCCTGTCAGCTTGATACAAAGTATATTACTGCACTTACTGTCCTTCTATGGGTGGACACACTGCCACGTGTTTACCTGGTTGGTTTGTGGCCTGGGTGGACTGGTGCACCAGCCTCCCTTGAACCAAGGTTTGTCGATGCTGTATGGTGCGTCCTCGCCCCTGAGGAAGGCAGCAGTGATCGGGTGCTGGATGCCAGTGACGACAGAGGCTGTAAACAAGGAAAGAGAGGGAGCTGGTAGGTGAGGCCTCTCTAACTGTCGGGCAACTTGAGCTTGTTCCCTGGGTTTAAAGCTGCAGAGTGCAAGCGGCGCTGGGTTGCAACCTTGCTTAGTGTCGGAGGTGGTAGCTGCCGTTCGAGTTTCCCTTTGAGCACCACTCCTCTGCTGGTGTATAGCATATGGAGAGGTACTTCTACCAACCTCATAAAGGATAAGCAGCCAACAATGGTCGCTAGCTATTGTGTTCTACCAAGACCACAGTCATACAGGCAAGAAGTGTACCATTTACTCTTAAATCTGGCACAGTTCAGTACGGTGGATACAGAGCGGTGGATTATCCTCAGGCTGCACGCCAACGACTCTTGGGTGTAGGTCCAAAAGGGGTCAGACTACCTGGACCAGGCAAGTACTCCCTCTGGCACAGTTCAGTGCGGTGGACGAAGTACAACCTGGACTGACTGACTAGCCACTTTTTGGATTGACTGTTGAGTGGGTGTGGCTCTACCTTACTGTACGCAGGGTGTACAGTATGGGTGGCCTTCTTATGGGCATGTCACACTGTACGTGCATCCCTGAAAGGGAGACAGCAGCCCTACACCATGGTTTGCAAATGGCTGAATGTATTTTGTGGTCTCCTGCTTAATCCTGACAGAAATGGTGTCTACGTAGAGATAGCACAATTACCCTTTGAAATAAATACTTTTTGGTTTGCTGAATTACCTGTTTAGGAATAAACCCGGTGGCCCATACTACCTCCTAACCAAGCAAAAGCTGACCGGAAGTAGACTAAGTATGCCAGGTGAAGGTGACCTGGTTCTAAGCGGACAAGGTGTTTCGGCTATGCGGCTATGAAAACAACTCTCCCTTACTGTACCAACACCATTGTCCAGAAAGGATTTGCATGGACCACGTACCTGAAGGGCAGTCGGGTTTTGACTACTACAAGAAGGGCAGTAGTCATTGCTGTCACCAGAAAGGTGGACAAATACTGGTGACTCGATGACTTCTTTGGGGGGGGGGAACCTCGTGTCGATTCTCTGGTAAGACCAGATGTCTCTGATTGCAGTTACTGAAGAACTTCTTGGAGATCTGGTAGATGTATGCAAAGTTGCTGAATAACATGTAGTGGATCATGAGGACCTGGCTGGCAGTGGAGAGTCCCAGCACATGAGGTGATGGAGCGAGCTACTGGAGATAGACTGACTTATGGGCCACACACAGTTACTTGTACCCTGCCGGCTCGCCCTAGTCTGGGGGTGGTGGATGTTGTGACATCCACGGCAGAGCATCGTCTGCTTCAGCTGCTTGTTGCCTAACCAAGCCAGGTAGGGGTGCCATCTCTCTGTGTGCTGAAAATTACCTAGACTTTGGAATGCGGTTTCGACTGCTTGGCTGACAGCTCACTCATACTTCAGGGAGGCTGGCTTGCATCATGACCACGGGTAAACAGTACAATTTGGGCAGTGTCTGTAATAACCCCCACGACAATGGGTGTAACCTGTAGGAGCACTGGTAGATTGTACTTCAGATCAAACCCTGCTGTGTGTGACAGGGAGGTGCGCACTGATGAGGCAAATTTGTTTTATTCAAGTCTGGGCTGTTAAGAAACACAGAGTGTACTTAAAATACCAATGGTTCACTTTGCACACTGATATTAGATGTTAAGTATGGCTGCACACTATGTGTGAAGCACACAGTAAACTGACCAGGTGGGCATTGCTGTTTCAAGCATATGACATCATGGTAGAACACGTGCCGGGAAAGGTAAATCAGCTAGAACATGTGCTGCCGTGCTCCCTCAGCGCTAACATAGTGGCGATCCACAATAAGTATGGCCAAATTCTTAATCGTGAATCCATCAAAATGAAAAAGGCAGTCACAAGCATAAGGCTCTTTAACAGAAATGGGTTTAAAACATAGCAGAGAATAATTATTAGGCAATGTTAAACGAAAATAAACCAAGTATAAATTAATATGATGATGCATACTAATTTGTGCTTAATTTAATAAATTATCATCACAGAGACAACTTACATAACCATACTCAAAAACCATATGATTATAATACCTCTTCAAACACGAGGTGCATTCCTAAACAATTATTTTAAAAACTCAATTTACATTAGGCATTTTCACAATGCCTTAACTAGGTTGGCAAAAAAAAAAATATTTCTTTAAAACACCAGATAAAAGCCATACAAATAATTCAGCAAACTGAATTACAAAACTTAGAGTAATGAAGTTGCACCACTTGCTTCTTAATAAAATTGACTTTATATCGAATGTGCTCCTATCAAATTACTTAATACCTTCGCCTTTGTGCAATCCAACTAAGAGGTAAAGCTTTACAGTCGCCTTAGTCGAGGCGGACAACAATTCTTACGTTGAGCAGGTCAGTTTACGCACTGCTACAGTGCATTCAAGATAAGTTCAATGAACAAACGAGGCACCTCGCCAGAAATACGTTTCAGCTGTTTCCAATGACTATAATTAAAGATATATGTGCTCTGCAAACACTAATATTATGCAAACTATATATTTGTACTGCTTCTCCCACAGCCCATATTTCTCACAATATATCACAATATAAATCATCAGTGAATTAACTTGAAACACGTGTTTAATAAGCTAGGAGTAAAAATTCGAATGAGTGCAAAACTTCTGAGTAACAGCCCCCGTATTAAAAACCTTAACAAATGAGAATTCACCAGTAATCATTACTAGTTTACCGCTATGATAATTTCAGGCACTAACCAGGTTTTCTTACCAATTTAACCCTAGCAGGTACAGTAACTTAATTAACACGGGGCAGCGACATAACACCATATAAAGCCCACAGGATAATAGAAGTACATATTAAAATATCTTAAAAGAATTTCCACAGAGGCGCCCGCAGCACATCAAGCCCTTCAATGTGACCTCTCATAAAACCTCATTACAGGAAATTAAAACTCACTGAAACCGGGTATTTTGGTCAAGAGCTACGCAAGATCAAATGGGCACCCTGGGGCAACATCAGAATATGCAAATACATATTGAAATTTTGATTGTGGGAGCTAAATGCTTAACAAAATGTAATGTTAAGCCGCAGCCCAAGAGTCTACTTAATGTAACTACCACACTAACAACTGCCCCACTATACTAAGGCTCGTCGCCACAACTAATCCTCTACAAGTGTTTGGCCGGCACCTTCCATAATTAAAATATGCCCAAAAATTACAACCTGTAGTGGGCAGCACCCTTACACTTTATCGCAGGTATAGGTAGATAATAAATACTTGTCGAACATTTGTCGCTCATGTATCCTCAGCGAAGTGAGATGCCTTGAGGGCCAGGTTGTCTCATGGATGATCCATAGAATGGGTAGAAGAGTGGTGGCACAAAATATTAAAACATGTTCATCTCGTCGAACAGCCGGAATCAGAGTGCCTAGGTGATGGAAGTGATAAGGAAGTATAGGCAATTGAGGGGAGGGAGAAAGGTGGGGAAATACCCGAATGATAGCACGGGCACAACGCTCGACACAAGCAAGCGGCGGAACAAAGCACTATGCAGCGGGCAGTTCAAAGACTGTCGCAACCCTCCTACCAAAATCTTGTTTTTCAGACCTCAAGGTTAAAGGAGCTGTCCTCTCTGACCACCCTAAACACATCGTGTCACAATATCCCCTCACAAATCGAAGAAACAGTAGGATTAGCAGTAAAAAACGTTCACTGAAGAAAGGAAGAAACTGAAGATAAAACAGAAGTGATTCACAAACAGATAACGAGTCAGACTACAGATACTGGTTACAGATTCAGCAACTTGTAAACAAACACATCTTCGTCTCTTGCAAATTCAATATGACGAAGTAGTTCCATCCCAGGGGATGACATCCAAAAGGGGTAGCCAGGTATCAACAGCACCAAATTGGGTTCTTCTCGAGAGGCAGTCCACAGGAGAGAGGGTTTGAACACAACAGCAAATAACTCCAGGAGGGACTCTCCAGCCAAACGACGTCCTCCGGAGACACAACACAGCTCGCAGCAGCACTCGGGTCCGCTTGGACGGGGGGAGGAGGCGAAAAAATCCGATCAAGATAATAAAAAGTCAAAAAGAAAGGAAACAGAAAAGGGATGACAAGCACTTATTACAATAAACACACAACACAATTGGTACAACACAAACAACTAGCACCTGCATCAGGTTCTCATAATATAAGGTTTCAAATGTGTGACATGGGATTTGCAGTAGATGCGGCCAGACTGCAATTAATACAACTGCACTGTGTTAACACCCAGAAACTTGTGGATCCGAAAAGGACCCACAAATTTCGGTATGAATTTACTACCAACATCACTTGAGAGGTCTGCGAGGGTGAAGTACTTGTATAGTGCAGTATTACAGACAGAAAACTTTATGGGGGCTCTTAACTGATAGAGGTGGAAATGAATAGTCTCTTTGGCCTCGCCCAAACGATAGTAGACATCGCCAAACAACTTGTCATGCTCAGTATCAGTGAGAGAAGAGGGAAAGGGAGGGAGACCCCAAAGTTTAAGTAAGGGATGGCAGAGAGAACGCCCTAGGAAAGGTAAGGCAGGAGAAACACCGGTGGAGGAACCATGGGACAAACTATGAAAACCTACATTGACAAACTGTAAGACCTGGTCCCAGGTGGTGTGGTAATGATATTGAAAGATCGTGAGGCAGGCCTTCAAGTTCTTATTAAACCTTTGCACCTGGTTTCCTTTCGGGAAGTAAGGACTGGAGATGAAATGTTTGACTGCCCACTTAAAAAACATATCCCGAAAGACAGTGGAGGTAAAATATATCGCAATGTCCATGAGAATTTCAGCAGGTTCACTAAATAACTTCCACACCTGTTCACTGAGCACCTAAACAATAGTGGTGGGCTTCTTGTTATCAACGTTAACAGAATAACATATTCCGTGATGTGTCTAGATGAATCCAGATACAGGTGTTCCCTCTTTTAGAACGTACAATGGGTCCAAAAAAATCTAAATCGACGGTCTGCCAGGGAACCTAAGGAAGCTGGACTACGGCCTGTCCAACATTTGCCCTGGCACGCCTGCTTGCACCGCTGACAGGAATTGCAAGATATCAAATATTCGCTAACCTCCTTCTTGAAGGAGGGTCAGGCAAAATAGTTAGAAATCTTGTGAAAGGTCTTGCCCATTTCCTGGTGACCTCTTAACACGGAATTGTAGAAGTAGGAGAGCACCATAGATCACAGGGCTGTAGGAACAGGAATCTTGTGAGAACGACCACTTTTTCACGTGAAATACAGAACTCCATTTTCCACCACATAGGGGAGACTGGCATCTGATCTTAAGTCGCTCATGACCTTAAGAGAACTGGTATCACCGGATTGGGCCTCCCTAAGCTGGACAAAAAAACTGGAAACACTTGAATCATGTTAACTGACACCACATGATTTTCCTCTTGAGACATCTCAGACTGCTCTGGTTCGAACATGCATAATAACGCATCAGCCACTACATTGTCGGAACCACAAACATGGTGAATCTTGAAACACAATCGGGATAGCCTCAAGATCCATCTATCCAACTTTTCCAGCTGTTGTGGATGACTAAGCACCCAACTAAGTACCTCGTTGTCCGTATGTAAATCGGACTCCTCATGCTCGACATAGGGGCGAACTTTTCTAATCCGAAGATGCATGCCAATGTCTCCTTCTGATAAGTACCCAGCTAATGTTCGGCTTCAGACAGACTAAGGCTAGTAAAAGCTACTGATTCCAAGCCCCTGTCAATGTATGGGCTCAGCACCGCACCCAATGGCAGGGAGGAAACATCCACTTGCACCACAAACCTCTTAGAAAAATCAGGTAGATATAGGATGGAAGGAGACAACAACACATATGTTTTTGGCCCCTTTTAAATTGATTTAATGATACTGTAGCCTTGTGAGCTGGTCGTGTATTTATTTTGTGCTTGATATTTTTCTGGTATACTTCATGAACTTGATTTGTATTTTAATTGTGTTTGTCCAGCCAGCATTATGTAGACATTTCGTGTGTTACAGCACCTATTCTAGTCAAGCTCATCATCCCATTTGGGTATCAACACCTTTGTTGTCAACTGTGGCTTCCACTCATTACTTGTTTAGTAACCTCTTACCTTTTGAATTATGTGTCTTAATTTATTGGTTTGGGCTTTAATGGCCTGCTGTTTTACTTTAGTTATTTTTAAGTGCCCCCAACCAGTCTGTAGGGGAATATCCCTTTTTAATGTAAAGTTTTAATTTGTATTTCCATTCGGAGCTTTGACGGGCTGCAGGCTGCCACCTTTCTGTTCGTCCCTTTAATTTTGTTGGGTCGTCTGAGAAGATTTTTAATTTAAATATTGGCGCAGTGCCTTCTTTGTAGATCGTTAAGGCGTTTAATGTTTCTAATATTGTGTCCTACCTGAAGTATTATCGCGTTGTGACATGCTCATATATTTTGGTGTATATTGTTCGATTCTTAGAATTGTTGCCTATGAAATTTTCATTATCATAATCAGTGTATTTTGAGTACTTAAAATGTGTAGCCTTCATTATCAACTTTTGTTACTTTGCATAATTTTAGACTTAATAGTGTTCTTGTTTCCATCATGCCCGTTTAACGTGACGTTTTGAGATAGCAGCCTGAATTCTCGTCACTGCGAGTGGTTATTGAAAAGTGAATGGTTGCGTTCACTCGAAAATTGTTCTTGTCACGAGTTGATAGAGGCCTTAGGTGCCTTTAATTAATTTGTCCTTAACTCAATTACCCTGAGCATTGACTTTTTCAATTGTCAAACATGATACTGTCTTATTCTGGTTGTAAAACTATCCACAAGGTGTGTTTATGTAGTGAGCTGAACTCACCTTATTACAAATAAAACTTCTTAATTCTTATTTTTTGATGTTAATTCCCTTTACATTCTAGGGTTATTTTGTATCCAGTGTACGGTTTATGCCCTTTTGTGGTGCAAATGAAATGTCTTGTGAAGGCGTACATGCCTGAATATCTGTGTCCAGCTCTTCAGTGCAGCACACACTTTAAATCTCAAAAGCCAACATGGCACAATATTATGAAAAGAACATTTTTACACACATTTTACCTTGGAAGAAAAGTACATCTTACATTTTCAACAAATTTGCACCCTGAAAATAAACATATATACCACTGAAATAATTTCCCTTTGGGGAAAGTCTGTGGTCGTGGCGGGCTGCGTGCACATGCTACTGACGTATCAGTGATGGCGGCGAGTGCTGTCATGGCCTAGCTGTTGCAGGCTCTTAGCTGGCATCAGATTAAATCCCCAGAGAAAAGTCCACGAATTGTTGCGCCCGTCCATCTGCATTGACTCACCAGAAAATCAGGAACATAATTGCCAGCCCATCATGAAGGAGACTCAGAGATGCCAGAATTCATGCAGGAATCAGCCCACAAGAAGCCGTCGTCGCTAAATCGCCCTTCCATCTGCTAAGTCCTTGCGTGTCGCGTCGATATCAAATCAATCACTGCTTTACCACATTAGATTCGGATCTGAAAGAGTAGTGGAAGAAGAAGGCTGGGAGGGGGCAAACACTGGTTTATATTAACCAATGTGGGGGGGGGGTGGAAAAGGATGGGGTCAGGAGAGGCACTGAAAGGAAAACACTAGGGAAGGGAAACGAGTTGGCCGAAGAGCTCGCTGTATAGCCAGTATATAAATATGTTAATGTAGTTCGGCGACAGTGCCACTGTCGCAATCCTTAATCTCAACCAAATCTACCACAGAAAATCTCCTTCCACCATCCATTGCTAGACCACACGGCATCAAAATAATTTGCCCGAATGTGTGGCATACTGTCAATACATTTTGACTGATGTCAAACTAAATTCATTACAAATACACACACATTATTTTTCAGTGTGTGGAAGTTACACATGGAAATCATTTATTGGGAAACTCTAAGCTTCGCTTATACGTGACCGCTTCACGGTTGTTACCTAAATAAGAAAGCTGGTATGTCCTGAATCTCTGTTTTGGGGATTTACTCCCCTGCTGGTGCTGAGTACTCTGGCTCGGGGCATAATGTTTGCCTATGCTTGTACAGTATTTCCATTGCAAGGGTGTTTCACTTGAATAAGATACATAATGAAAATCGGGGAAATTGTGGGGTAAAGCAAGTGAAAAATATGTACAAAATCGTAATAGCAAGTAAAAATATGTACATAATCGTAGTATTTAACACAAAAATTGGTTAAATTTGACAAAATACATAACTGAACAATAACTAAATTGCCAATAATACCAATACAAGCTACAAATACGATTGTGGGCAGAGCTATGAATATCAGGGAAATTGCGGGGTAAAACGAGTGAAAAATATGTAGCTAATCGTAATGTTTTATCACGAAAACATTTTAAATTGAAAATAGACCTAACCAAACAAAACAAAATTAACCATATTACCAATACAAGTTCAGTGTAATTTGGTTAGGTATTCACTGAAACAATCGCAATTCATATAATGTAGATGATGATTTAAGCACGACACATCATGGATTGCATTTGACGACAATATTTATACACTCAAATCACTGCACACATATTATAATTTAACTTTTCCAATGCACGTAATACCACAGAAACACTCGTATTTTCTCACAACTATTTAATTTGATACTGCAAACAGAATGAATTGCAATAAAAGTTACGAGTGCTTGTCCCCACCCTAACCCATTTGTCAGGCCGACCGCTCATATACAGAGCAGCATGCATCCACACTCTACGAATGATCGCTGCAATATAGTGGAGTGTCAGTGCAATGCAAGGAGTGCAAACGCAGGGTTTAAGTTTGACAGGATTAAGCTGGGGCAGGCAGTGCAGCATCATGTTAGCCTCTGCCCAGCCGAGCAATCACGAACTCCTCTACGGATGAATACATTAGAAACCCAAAGTATTTTTTAAAAAGTTATTGAAAATGAATCTGGACATACAAAGAGACACGTGTTCACATGTTTAATAAAGGCAGTGTATGCGCCCATCAGTTTCCACAATGATAACGTTTTTGCAATGTTTTGTTGAAGTATATTTTTGTTTCATCCAAATCAATTTATGTCTACGTAAATTCATGCCATGTTTGCAAGGTAGGTGATACTTGTTAAAGTTTTACATATTTATTGAGTTTTCTGTCCATGCACCCAGCTTTTAAGGCAAGTTATGTTGTAGCAAGTGTGCAAATAGTTCCCCGCTGCCATGCGGACCCACTCTCGCCTGTCCTCACACTGGGGCAACAAGGCAGTTAGCAAGTAGCGTCCAGAAGTGTTGGTTTGCTTGTGATCGCGTCGCGAGTTTTCCCGGGCACGGGCGGCCAGCAATGTTCGTACCAATCATTTAACTGCAATAGACTTTCATTTCAAGGAACCGTTTTCATTTTAGCCACCCGGGACACCACCACTCGCCTCCTCCTGGAATAACATCGCCTGGGGAGTATTTATTATTTCAACACACTTAAATTCATGTAAGCTTATGACGTGAACCACTTCGGTGAGCCCGTTCACCATACCCCTTTCCAGCAGCACTGTTAGGTACCACATCATAACAGTGAAGTGTGCGTGCACCACGAGTGCAAGCTAGCGTATAAATGTGTTGTTCAAGGGTCTTTTTAGTTTATTAAGTGTTCGTCTGTGCAGCTAAGTGCTATTTGGTACAACGAGTGTTCCACGTCGTACACGGGGTGCACGAGTGTCACGTGAGTTTTATTCAGAGTTGCGTTATGTACTGTATTTTATAGGGTAATGGTGTGTATGACAGACTGTGTTCATTCGCCTGTGTTAGCATCATATGTGTTATTGGTACACGTAAGTAAGGCCACAATTCCTACTGACAGTTCTATTGTCTAGAGTGCCACACTGAAAGAAAATATGTGAGTTCTGTGTGTTTGTTTATTTATTTCCTCATGTCCATGTACTCTAACATGTAAGTACCAAAGCAAATGCCACCCAGTGTTATGTTAAGCTAAGGGCCGGTTGCACTAACATCGCCCCAATCCGAGATCGAATGATTCTAGTTCCGAAACAGGATCCAGCTGGATCTTGGTTCCAATGTAAAAGTATTTCACCAACAAAATTTCATGATTCTGCATCTACGATTCTTCGACCTTGGTTCTAAAGTGAGAGATCGATATGAAGTATGAGACAAATTTTCTTATTTCTTTGTAATATATGACTTCATAGAAGTAGGCGTATCTTTCACTATAGGTGGAATTATATGTGCGATGTTTTATCTGTTTTATGTGAATTATTGTTGTACGACTTTTACTGTATAATATGTTATGTATACCTGATGTCCACGTATCCCTTGCGCCCATTTGTTCAGTCGCTGACGAATTAAACAACTCAGCAACACTCGACCGATCAACATTAGGTCGCGGTCTCTATCAGTGCAGGTCGACAAGAATGGTGTTTACACTATTCTTGCTGCCCTGTAACTCGTGGACGCGGGTCAGAATATTTAACATTCATCACAAGAGGTAACACTCGTGATGAATTGAAATGTGGCCTGAACGAGTGTGTCCCGTGAAGTTAGACCATTAGACACAACAGCCATTGGAGGGAACACTGGGATAAACGACGCCGCTTATTCCCATAGTTTTCCAAAGTGCGCGATGTCGACAGGCCTCGTGGCCGAATACAGAGTGCGACATGGCTCCAAGTAGTGTCAAAATACGGGGAATCACATTCGCTCAGGAAGTGTAAAGTGGCGAGCGACTCCCTACCCGCATTAAATAATAGGAGCATTTTCAGGCATTTAGTGGTGATTGCACCACAATTAACTAGGGAAACCGCCTGCTCCAGCTTAGAGAGTAGATAACATACCATAGAAGACAAGACATAGAAGACATAGCTCCGCCCCTAGTTACGAAATCCTTGTGTCGTCACATCCATGCGCATTCCTGTAATTAATATCATTATGACATGTCGATTTTAATATGTTAACTGAGTGTACATGTAATCATCTATCAAGTGTGGTGACAAACTCGTGACATCACATTCGTAGCCATAATTGGGGCTCCGGCATTCACGAGTTAGTCACCAATTAGTTTTAGTGTAGTAATCATAATTATGTACAATATCAGTTTCATTTATCATGTTAATTAAGTTCCGTTTTTTCATGTTTTCATTTTTTTCGCCAGACGTGTGGCGAAGCCGAAGCCATGTCGTTAGTCAGACACCAGTACTCCATACAACCGGCAGGACTGACAGTAAGCTCCACGTACCCCCCTCGGCAATTCAATCTAGGCTGTATTTTCTTTCATCGCAATAGTTAACATAACTCAGGAACATATAAGTACTTTCAGTTAGACAAGGGGAGGTCTCCCTGCATCCTGTAGTAGCATACCAGGAATCCATGCGTGAGATGAGCTTTTTTACATAACTCTAACTTAAGGCCTATGCCTTACTTCCACAGTAGTGATCACCGGCAGGTCCAGAGTGCCGGGTCCGCTTAACCAAGGGTACACATTTTCATATACAGCAACATTTCAATGTACCTTTGCGGTAATAAAAGAGTCATGTCATAATTAGATGTGTTTGATTGTGTTAGTTCATCGGGTCCTACGCCCTCGTAGCAGCATCAACTCTAATGTGTTTTTCAGTTTATGTGTTGTATTTAAGGGGCCTGCCTCCCTCAAAAAGAGTAAATTCAGTGATAATATAGGCGTGCGAAGTGGCCGACAGCTTCGCCCCAGAGGAAATATTTCAGATTCAACATAATTTAAATGACAATTAAAGAATATCCTTCTTATTGACCGTGTATTCAGATTCGCAGTCGGCCGTACAACCCCATTCAACGTCGCTCTCTCTACCGAACGTGGCGCCGGGCACATCACCAGTTCCGGTTCTCCACCTACTCCCAGGCAGGACACGGACACAACCCAGCACCTCTGGAGGCGCAATGTGGCAAGTGGTTTAGCCCAACTAGGGCTACTCAAACATCATAGTGCAACTTCATTGCTACGTCAAATGGTTTTCCCAACTTGGGCGAATCAAACAACAGTAGAACATCAGAGTGCAAGGAGAGCACCAACAACACATCGGTAGTCTGCTCAACACAATATGTGGACAACAGGCTACGCGACAAAGGTAACAGTGCAACAGTGCTTCACAACAAACAGCTATTGTTACTGGTGAGTAACCTAAAACCTTCAGACACCTATATAACAATGCAATTACGACAGTACAGTCAACACTACAATCTACATCAATTACATCAAGGGCTTTAATTTTTTCATTTGTCACACTATTTGTACATATACTAATTTTTTTCAATTTGTCAGATTTGTTAAACTGTAGAGTGCATATGTGTTACTTCAACAGACGTTCAGTGATTCGAGTGGGAAATAACATATGTAAACTGACGTCTAGTGAGGGTCTGCCTCTGTCAAAACAATCCACTAAGCTGAGTTATTTACTTGCAATGTCATCAAATGTTTTAACTTTGTAAACATACACTGGTTAGACATGACAACACATAATGAAAAAGATACAATTATAAGCCAAAGCAGATGCAAGTCGAACACACCCACTCGACACTGCAAGTGTAAATTGAATGTAAAAATGTACCTGTACTCAACACTGCACAGCAGTAAAGCAACAGGACAGCAGATATGCATATGCAAGTATTGTTGGATTTTTCTGAAAATTTTGCAGCATTTTTCAGTAATAACATTTTCAAACTTTTTCAAAATAAACAATGAACTTGTTCAGTGTTTTCCCCTGGACAGTAATGAACTTAAAGTGCAACAATCAATTAAATCAATTTTTTTTTTTTTTTTTTTTTTTTTAACTTTTCTGAGCATTTTTCAAAATAATTAAAAATTTTAAAGATTTTTCACGGACTTTTCAAAATTCAACAAAAACATTTACAGCCATTTATCAAGGGCATTTTGCAAAGATTTTCAAAGCTGTTGTGCAGCAGTCAAAAGTCAAGATCCCGCAACTAATTTTCAAAAAATGTTTCAAAGTAATTTTTCCATGTTTAAAGCAAGCAGTATAGTGGGAAAATACACGCGTCACCTGGGCAGCTGGAACATGTGTTCTCAGCGGGAAGCAAGGCACCGGGCGCAAACAAAAAATAACCACTGTAAACAGAACCCGACTGGGCAAAACGTGGAGTTGTACCTTAGGTGGTACACCAACAATTTTGTGTGCCGGCTGTGGCAAATTACAACCCACGCAAAACAAACAAGGTTTGCCAAGCAAAATATTTTTGTCAATGTCAACAGCCACACTTAATTGATTTCAACTCCACAGTAAATGTAAATACGCATTGACAAGGTGGCAGGTCTGCGAAACAAATTATGTGTGCAGGAAGGGGAAACAGAACCATAATTTGTATAGAGTGTGCACATAGTTTCCAACCGGAATGTTTGAGACGGACTGAAAAGGCCACCACAGATCAGCAAGGCAGTATTCTCTGCGAAATTTTCGAGAGCATTCTTTTCTGAACAGACAAAGTTTCCAAAGCAGTCAAAACTGAACATTTACAAATGCATGAACATTGTCAACAGGAAATTTGCAGGCAAGTGTCACATGAAACCATGAGGTGTGAGACGTGTGGATGCAAAACTCACTGCTAATGTCTGACCAGGCAAGACAAAGGCAATTCAAGCCACCGGATGATTCCGCTGCAGGCAATTCACATTCCCATCGCCGTGTTCAGAAGTCAACTCAGTAGTAGGAGCAGAAATGTCTAGTGCACATCACTGTGCACTGGAACACTTAGAATGGGTCAGTGTGTACCAAAGCCCACTGGCACATTCAATGCCCTTACCCAGAAGAGCAGAAGTACTGCAGAAAGAGATGCCACAACCCACGTGTGTCACATACCTGCAACAAAACGATCATAATAATCCAGAATTCTTTACAGCAAACACAAGAGCCGTCGAAGCCGGTACAAACCTAGCCTGATTTCAACTGTTACCAACATTTTCAGGCCTACCAAGTGAGGACCCGCAGGCATTCCTAAACGACTGCACAACACTTTTAGAGAGATACAGAATGTGCCAGCAAGAGTGGCCAAATTGTGTAGGAACTCAATTGGCCGGCGAGGCAAGTAATTGATGGAAAACAATCAGTCACTACGGTATTGAGGGGGTAGAATTTCTTAACAGCTTTGAAGGTCGATTTACCAATACCTACTCTACTTTTCAAGCACAGAACAGGGCTGTGCAAGAAGTGCAAAAAGCTGGTGAATCCCTGACCGTGTTTGCAGCGAGGAAGAAAGGGCAAATCAAAAACATCCATCTACACATGAGCGAGCGTGAGATCCTCGAAGTAGTTGCGTCAACTGTACTAATGGAAAACAGGCTATAGATGTCACCATTAATTCACAGTAGCACAGAGGACTTTGTGTGCTCTCCCGCATTGTTGGACCAAGCCAGCCGAGAGCAAAATGCCGTGACTAAAGAGGGTGACGGGTACCATTCGCGCCGGAGAAAAGACACAGAGCAGAGGTAGCGGACAGAGGAGCAACTGGCAGTGAACAAGGTAGTAGGAGTAGGTGCGTTCCGGACAAGAACAAACCCCAAATCCAGGATGGCAGCGCAGAACATCAACAAACCACCGACAGGAAACAGACCGTTGGGGTAGGCGAGCCAGACGCTCACTATTCCAGGGCAAAGGGTCCCCGTGATACAATGTCTCCTCAGAAGTAGAGCAGGCAGAAATCAAAAGTCACCAACCAAGCATACAGCAAATCAACAAAACACAAAACAGAATTATTACAATTGCAGTACATTTAAGTCAGCAACCATGCCATGCATTATTATACACAGCAGCCAGTCCTAATTTAGTATGCATCTTATTTGTGGACACAAGCGAGATTACACAGGGTACACAGGTACTACACCTCGCAATGAAGCAGAACATGGGGGAATCAATGGGAGAGACACTGATTAACGTCCGAATTACATATGTGGACACCATCACCACAGCCCTCATGTCTGGTGACCTATGGGAGGATGACATCTTGGTTATCCCCTGGCTCAACGAACAAAAAGCCAATGTTGAGCCAGTCGCCCGTAGGATCCATTTCGTCCTGAAGGAAAGGCGAACGGTGTACAACAACGAATCCCGACCCACTGGTAACGAGCTCAGAGAGCAACTAGACGAACTCGATGATGCAGTCGCTCCAGAATACAGGGAGATGGTGCAATGCATACTGGATGAACGATGTGAAGTATTTGTGGCAGGAGATCCACTCCGTCGAACGACCATAGCTGAACATTGTATTCCACTGTAACATGACCATCCGATCTACTCTGAACCCAGAAGAAGCTACTAGCCGCATCAATGTGCCATCATCAAAGATCAGATTGAAGAAATGCTAGCTCAGGGTGTGATTGAACCCACCTGCAGCTACTACAATAGCGCGATCACCTTGGCACCCAAGAAAGATGGAATTAGGCGCTTCTGTGTGGATTTCAGAGAACTCAACTAAATCACACTGAGTGCCCTGCTCCCCACATAAGTGTCAAGGATGCTTTGCATACCTTGGGCAAGGCTAAGGTAATGACATCATTGGACCTGCACAGCAAGTACTGGCAGGTGCCAATAAAACCCACAGACCATCACAAAATAGCATTCACAGCCCCAGATAGGAGAATGTTCCACTTCTGTGCAATTTCCTTCAGCTTGAAGTCCACACCTGCAACTTTTCAGACTATGATGGTCCAGGTACGCGACAGGTGCATGGGAGATTTTGCCCTCACATACCTGGATGACGTGGTCATCTTGTCCTAAACCTGGGATGACCACTTCCAACACCTGTCACTAGTCTTGGAGAGACAATGCATCAACAAGTTGTCGTGTGCAATCTGCAAGTGTTACATAGGCCACCCATGCATACAGTTTCTTGGGCACATGGTCGATGAGCACGGAAGCTGGCCAACACAAGAGCATTTAGCCCTCATTAACAACTATGAGGCATCGTGTACAAGGAAACAACTGAGAAAATTCTTCGGGTTGGTAAAATGGATGAGGGAAAACCTACAGGAATTTGCAACCATAACCACACCACTCACTGACATGCTGTCACCCAACATAAAGTATGTGTTGACAGTGGAACACGAAACAAGTTTTCAAGAGATAAAGAGCAAGTTCAGGGATTGCAATACTTTGGCTTGACTCGACCCAAGTCGCCATTTATATCTCCAGATAGACACAAGTGAGAAGGGCTTGGGAGCAGTCTTTTATCAAATTGGAGACAACCAAGAGTAGTGCATCTTTGAATACACCAGTGCAAAGTTCGGGGCAATTGAGGGTAGATACAACGTGAACGAGCAAGAGTGTCTGGCCGTAGTGTGGGCCGTGAAACGGTACAGGGCATACCTAGAGTACCAACGGTTCACACTACTAACTGACAACTGGTGCTTACTCTGGCTTCACACCATGAAAGAAGCCAGGAGCAAATTAGCACGCTAGGCACTCCTCCGAGCGCACGATTTCGAGGTGGAGCACATATGAGGAGCTGAGAATCAGCTAGCAGACGAGCTCTCATGCGACGACTTGCAGGATAGTGTTTAATGTGCACAACTACAGTGTACAGACACCCAACATTGTGTCACCTCCATCATGCAGCGTGAACAGGAGTGGTGGCAAAGGAACGGCACGTGCCACGAGACAGGACAGTGTCGTCCTGAAGCAACCTGGAAGCTGTACGAGCCGAAAAGTGCATGAACACAGGTGCTACATCATGCACATGATGAATGATTTGCAGGACACCCAGAGACATCCGCCGATACATGAGGGGGTGCATAAAGTATAATCTCTGCAAATGTAGGAGAGCTGATCAACAATGGAAGCTGCAGGAGCCATTCGAGTCCACCTCGCTGGACCTGATAGGGCCATGTCCATGCACCCCTGATGGCAAGAGATTCATTCTTGTGGTGAGCGGCTTGTTCTCAAGATGGGTGGAAGCATTAAGTCCAACAAGGGACAGCATACCCTTCCCCTCACCAGAAGAAGGAACATCGAGGGGTCCGAAAGCAGCGACAGCATCAGCAGAAGCGACGACGAGTCGACAGAAGAGCGGGTCTCGACCTCTCCCGCTGCTCCAAGCATCAGCATCTGCATCGGCCGGCGTGCACGACTTGCGGTGTGGAACAACCCCCTTTGGAGAGCACGGGCAACGGCACTTCACAATCAGCAAAGTTATCGCCCTGGAGCATCGGCAGCTAGCACAGCATGGCATCATCGCGGGCCTTCTAACCTGAGGCCCCGCAAACTGTTGCGACCATCGACATCCGGTTGCGCATGGGGCGAGGCAGTCCCTTGGGGGTCTGCGAGGACCAAACAGTCACCAGAGAGGGGGGCGTTTGATGTGTTCCTGACGTCCATGTATCACTTGTGCCTGTTTGTTCCATCACAGATGCATTAACCACACAGCGACACTCGACCGATCGACATTAGGTCGCGGTCTTTATCAGTGCTGGGCAACAAGAACAGAAATTACATTTTTCTTGCCGCCCTGTAACTCGTGGCTGTGGGTCATAATATTTAACATTCATCACAAGAGGTAACTCTTGTGATGAATGGATATGTGGAATAAACAAGTGTGTCCCATTGAAGTTAGACCGTTAGACGCAACAGCCATTGGAGGGAACACTGGGATAAGCAGTACCTATTATTCCCACAGCTTTCCGATGTGCGCGATGTCGAAAGCCCCGTGGCCTAATCCGAAGTGCGACGTGGCTCCAAGTAGTGTCAAAATACGGGGAATCACATTCCCGCAGGAAATGTAAATTAGTGAGCGGCTTCCTAGCCACATCAATTAATTGGAGAATTTTTTAGCCATTTTTGCTGTAATTGCACCACAATTAACTAGGGAAACTGCCTGCTCCAGCATAGAGAGTAGATAACATACCATAGAAGACAGGGCATAGCTCCGCCCCTAGTGACTAAATCTGTGTGTCGTCACATCCATGCGCATTCCTGTAATTAATAGACTATCGACATGCCAATTTTAATATGTCAACTATAAGTGTGTACATGTAATCATCTATCGAGAATCAGCCACCTGAGGCATCATTTCATTGAATATCACCCTTCAAGTGTGGTGACATACTCGTGACATCACATTATTAGCCATATTTGGGGCTCCAGCATTCACGAGTATGTCACCAATGAGTTTTAGTGTAATAATCATAATTATGTACAATGTCAGTTTCATTTATCATGTTAATTATTAAGTTCCGTTTTTTCATTTTCTAATTTTTGGCGCCGGATTCGCCAGATGTGCGGCGAAGCCGGCGCCATAGTATTAGGCTTAATTACTCCATACAACCAGCAGGACAGGTGGTAAGCTCCGCATATCCCCCTCGGCAATTCAATCTTGGCTGTATTTTCTTTCATCGCAATAGTTAACGTAACTCAGGGATATTTAATAAATTTTAGTTAGACAATGAGAGGTCTCCCTGCATCCTGAAGTAGCATACCAGGAATTCTGGTGTGAGAAGGATTTTCTGCGAAACTCTAACTTAAGGCCTACGCCTTACTTCCACAGTAGTGATAACCGGCAGGTCCAGAGTGCCAGGTCCGCTTAACCAAGGGTACACATTTTCATATGCAGCAACATTCCATTGTACCTTTGCAGTAATAAAACAGTCATATCATAATTAGATGTGTTTTATTGTGTTACTTCATCGGGTCCTGCGCTCTCATAGCAGCATCAACTTTAAAGTGTTTTTCACTTTATGTTTTGTATTTACAGGTCCTGCCTCCCTCAAGCATAGTAAATTCAGTGATAATATAGGCGTGCGAAATGGCCGACAGCTTCGCCCCAAAGGAAACATTTCAGATTCAACATAATTTAACTGGCAATTAAATTGGCTCCTTTATATTGACCGCGTATTCAGAGTCGCCGTCGGCCGTCGCCCGCTAGACCCCATTCAACATCTTTATCTCTACCGAACGTGCCGCCGGGCATATCACCAGTTCCTGTTGTCCACCTGCTCTCAGGGGGGACACGAACACATACCAACACCTCTGGAGGTGTAACACATCATATTCAAGTGCGTATAATGTTGTTTCAATTTCCCAAGGAAACAATCGAACATAGTTCCCTCTGTTGGCATATTTTCAAACTGCATTTGTCGACGATGGCTGCTGATCTCAGATCGTGATTTCGAACCGTCAGTTTCAATGGTTAGAAATGAAACTAATCTCGATATACAGTCCAGCTCTGAACTCGAATGGTGAAATAGTTTTATGTGTCGATCTTAGCTACGATCTCAGATCGCATTTCAAACCATGATGGTGCAATCGCCCCTAATGGCAAGTTGCAGAAACGTGGTTCGAAACTCTATCTAAGATCGACACAGAAACCTGTTGCACCATTTGAGTTCATATCTGGACTGAGAACCGCGAAATACCTAGGTTTAACAATTGATTCTAAACTAATCTGGACCAATCACATTTCAACAGTAAAAAAGGCAGCACTGAGTAAACTACCACAACTCTTTCCAATGTTAAAAAGCACCAATCTACCCAGACGATTAAAACTATTAATTTACACAGCAATAGTTAGATCAGCCCTTTTGTATGGTAACGAAGTCTGGGGGAACTTAAATAAATTCCTTCTAAACTCTCTTCAAGTCATACAAAATAAATATTTAAGAATCATAATAAACGCAGCGCCCTACACTACCAACCTATCGATACATGAACGTTTAAAAATTCCAACAATAAAAACACTATTACTAAACCGCAATATAAATTATTACAATAAACTACTCTCGCATTCAAATCCCGCCATTAAACGGCTAGGAGACTACGAACCCGATAAAAACAGAAGAATAAAACGCCCTAAAATGCTTCCCACATAATAACTAGCATATATTAAACCCGTACACCTGGCCGAAATTCTCCGATCGGTCCGGGACAAAATCCAGTCAGTTTAACAAAACTACCTGGCGCTAGCATCGCGCACATCACTCCGCCTGCTGCGCTCACAGCGAACACACCTCTCTCCACTTCACTAGCTTTTCCTCAACGAGCTGACTGATTAAATACTTTATCCCTAATTATGTCCCCCAAGTTTTTAACATGTTTAATTACAAAACACATGCTAATTAAATCGCAGTGCTGCCTTCTCTCCTCAGAAGACAGAAGCCCCGCCCTCGGCTGAGTCACGGCCAATCAGAAAATTCCTTTAATATGAATCCCCGCCCACCGACAAATCCTTAAACCCATTGTCCCACACAAATAAAACCTTATATATATATATATATATATATATATATATATATATATATATATATATATATATATATATATATATATATATATATATATATATATATATATATATATATATATATACATACATTTAATAACAACATACACACTCACACACACATACACCAAACATAGTACCACCTAAAAAAAAAAAAAAAAAAAAAAAAAAAAACTCGATTTATTAACGCCATAGCTAGCTTCCTCTGCCTATTCCTGACATCTTGCTTAACTTCATGGGAATATTTTCTAAATTAATAAAACCAACTTTTTAATAGATTTTACCTAACTTTTAAAGACCTACATTTTTAATTTTCCAAATTCCGTGCCAGTAGGGAACGGAACTCCACCTCCTTTCCCCTTATTTTTGTAGGCAAAAATGAGGGGGAAAAAGATTGGAACAACTGTGGCCCAGAGGCTATACTGGGTCACAAAACCACACTCCTCACATGCGAGCGCCGCGCGTGCCAGGTTAAAGTACCTATATTATGGGAGAACAGGGCGGGGTGGGTTAGCTGCCCCTAACCCTGATCCATTCAAATGACTACCGCTTGGGAAGACAAGGGCATCGGTCTGTACTTCCCCCGCGCTGAAAGGCTTAGCCTCAATGATGATAAATCGGCAGCAACAGATAACGCTAACAAACAGATCAAAAATAAATATTTTTTTTAAACTAGGATCATTCGATCCTGGTTTTGGTTGAAGTTGGTGCAGTAAGCTATGGAGTTAGGATTATGTGAAGCCACTGGAGAATAGTGGTGTTTTTTTGTACTTTAGCCGCCATCTTCACAGCAACCAAAAATATTGTGTTTACATTAGAATGTCATTGAGAGAATGGTTACATTCGAAGCATTTCGTGTTGAACAAAGAAACTGATGAATAAATATATATAATACAATTCACATGGGAAGTTTTACTAGTTTATTATTGGCCTGTGTTAGTAGTGCAATAAAATTATTTCTTCATAAAACTACCGATAGCGAGTGTGTGTTCGAACCAGTATTAGGTTATGTGCGACAATAAGCACATTTTTTAGATATAGTGCTCATATATCAGGATTTATGGAAAACTATTTTTTGAATAAATGATTAAATAAAGTATAACAAGCGTGTTACCGTTGTCGTGAAATGTATTGCAGGTTGCGTATCAGTAATGAGTGCAACAAAACGGCTACCAGCAGCCTAGCTGAATTTCTGGAAGGCAATTTCCATATGTTCCTGACCCACGAATAAGTAATTTTTTCCTGGCATTTATATTTAAATTCCTAACACTGACAATGGCTCGAGAGGTTTGTTTCCAATATGACTTCATCTCTTTTATACATATTTAATGTCAATGTAGTAAATTCATATCTCGTTTTAGTTATTCCCTCTCTTTACATTACATTAGTTCTCTGTTATGATAGTTTTATACTTATTTATCCCTTACTGTAGGGTACAATTTTGTTTCTTGCATCTACATTGTTGGAAAGGGTTAAGTACCGCAGTCAAGATCGTGGACATGGACAGCAACAGCAAAACCGATACAAAAAGGCGACACCCTACATTGTCACTGAAATTACTATCCGATTAAAAAAACATTCCCTGCCTTTAATTTAATAATTCCCAGCTTGATATTTATTTACAGCTTAATATGATTTCTTTAAATTTTTCTCATTTTTACACAAGTATGTCCATAGAAAATATCAAAAACAATTATTTAACACTACATAGAAATTAGAACTAGGAAGAGTTGGGCAATGAAACATACCCCATTTTTATAGCTGTATTCTTCTACAACAGTTTGCATATGTCACAATTTCTTCTGGCCTCGTCAGTTTTTTCGGACACTAAACAACAACAGACATGTGCGTCCTGAAACACGAGTGGAACCAAGAATAAAATCATTAATTCCGGCAGAAGTTTGTAGTTCTTTTAAACATTTTGCATGCATACATTTCTTAGAATAGTAATATTATCGTAAAGAATAAGGTTTCCACTTTCAAAAACACTACACAAATTAATAATAAAGTATGTAATTTTTAAACTGCAATGAATCATTGCCCATCTAACCCTGGTTCGAGCTCAGTTCGTGTTTGAACTTTTTAGTTCCACCATAAATAAGTGTATATTTTGATACAATGCAGTTTTAAAATTACTTACTTTATTCTGAATATGTGTAGTGTTTCTGAAAGTGGGAACTTTCATCTATACGAGAATAATAATAGTTTTAGAAATGTACCCTTTCAAATTGTGTTAAGAATTTTTAACTTCGGCGAGAATTAATGATTTTATTCTTCGTTCCACGTGTGTTTCACGATGCACATGTCTGTTGTTTAAGTGTCCGAAAAAACTGACGGTGCCAGAAGAAATTCTGTTACATTCAAATAGTTTTTGGAAATCACAGCTATCAAACAGCCTAAGTTTCATTGCCCAAATATCCCTGGTTCGAGATCAGTTCGTTTCTGAACTTTTAAGTTTCACCAGAAATATGTGTATAATTTGATACATTGCAGGTTTAAAATTACATACTATATTCTGAATATGTGTAGTGTTTCTTAAATAGGAAACTTTTCACTTACGAGAATAATACTAGTTTTAGAAATGTATGCATGAAGGTGTGTAAAAATTTACAAACATCGGCCAGAATAAATGATTTTGTTCTTCGTTCCACTCATGTTTCAGGACGCACATGACTGTTGTTGTTTAAGTAACCGAAAAAAATGACTGTACCAGAAGAAATTCGGATACCTGCACACTGTGTTTGAAGATCGCAGCTAACAAATGGCATATATTTCATTGCCTAACTATCCCTGGTTTGACATCAGTTCGTGTTAAAAATTTTTAGTGTCACCAGTAATATGTGTATAATTTGATACAATGCTGTTAACAAATTATAAAATTATATCTCAATTTTTTGTAGTGTTTGGGAAATTAGAAACCTTGTTCCGTACCCGAATGTTATTACTTTTACACATGTACGAATAGTAAGTATATAAAAAAAAATACAAACTTCGCCAAGAATTCATGATTTTATTTATTGTTCCACTCATGTTAGAGAAAGTCACACGTTTGTTGTTGTTTAAGTGTCCCAAAAAACCGATGGGGCCAAAAGGAATTCTGATATATGCTAACTATTTTTGAGATCGCAGCTATCTAATAGTATAAGTTTAATTGCCTAACGATCCCTGGTTCGAGCTCAATTCGTTTTTGAATTTTTTTGGTTTCACCAGAAATATATGTCAATGGCAGTTTTAAAATTACATTCTTTATTTTGAATTTATGTAGTGTTTCTGGAAGTTGAAACCTTGATCGTTACGAGAATGATACTAGTTTTGGAAATGCACGCATGCTAATTGTTTTAAAAAATTATTACCGTAGGCGAGAATTAATTATTTTTTATTCTTCGGTCCAATCATGTCACAGGACGGACACGTCAGTTGGTAAAGTGCCCGAAAAAACTGATGGAGCCAAAAAATAATTATTATACATGCAAACTGATTTTAAAGATCGCAGCTAACAAATGGCTCATATTTCATAGTCCTACTATAGCTGGTTTAAGCTCAGTTCGTGTCTGAAATGTTTAGTTTCACCAGAAATATGTGTATAATTTGATACATTGCTGTTTGAAAATTACATAATTTATTCTATAGTTGTGTAGTGTTTGTGAAAGTAGAAACTTTGTTCCAAACGAGAATATTACTGGTTATAGAAATGCACGCATTGTAAGTATATAAAAAACTACAAACTTCGGCCGGAAATATTGATTTTATTCATTGTTCCACTCCTGTTAGAGAACACACACGTCTGTGATTGTTTAATAGTCCGGAAAAACCGATGGGGCCAGAAGGAATTCTGATAAGTGAAGCATGTTGTTGAGGATTGTAGCTATCAAATGGCTTAAGCTTCATTGCCCATATTTCTCTGATTTGTGCTCAGTTCGTGTCTGAACATTTTAGTTCCCCCAGAAATATGTGTATAATTTGATACATTACGGTTTGAAAATTATATACTTTATTCTGAATTTGTGTAGTGTTTTTGAAAGTGGAAACCATGTTCCTTATGTGATTAATACTAGTATTAGAATTGTATGCATCCAATGTGTGTAAATAATTACAAACTTCGGCAGAATTAAGGAAATTATTCTTCGTTCCACTCGTGTTACAGGACACATACGTTTGTTGTTGTTTAAGTGTCCGAAAAAACAGAGGGGCCAAAAGAAATTCTGATATATGCAAACTTTTGTGGGAGATTACAGTTATCATTTGGCGTATGTTAAATTGCCCAACTATCCCTGGTTCGAGCTCAGTTAATGTTTGAACTTTTTAGTTTCATCATAATTATTTGTATAATTTGATACATTTCAGTATAAAATTTTCATACTTTATTTGGAATTTGTGTAGTGTTTCTGAAAATGGAAACACTTGATCTTTCCATAATATAAGGTTGGATTTGTAATTTTAGTATTTGATAAATATTTGGAATGGGTCTATTTTTTTATAGAGGATATTTCCATGTGAACCTGTCAGGGCGTCTGTGTTAGTGTATGGTTGTTGCTGTTTCTGTCCATGTCTAGAACTTGACTGCGGTTTGGTACGTACATAATTAAAACACATAAATTTTAATTTTTACTGAATTGTCTGCCCTGGACAAGCAATTTTAGAAATTTTACAGGAGAAAAAAAAGTGTCATGGGAGGTACAGGAGATATAGTTGGATAATTTTATTCCCTATATCTACAAAAATTCTGTTACATCTTTCTCCAAAAGTGCAATTTAGTTCCAAGGGCTTAAGACCCGGCTTCAATCACCGTAAGAATTAGCAATAAAAAATTGAGACTACACTTGGATATGGCACCAGCTACAACACAACATAATAGCGTAAGATGGTGGCCTGTTCGTGGCAGCAGCGTTAAAGGATTGAATATTTTCAATTCTTTTATGCCGAGTTCTACGCCGGCCAATCTCGAGTCAACATTTCCAACCACGTGTGTCAGTGCAATGCAAGACTATAACAAGAACATAGTTATTAAATGAATTTTGCGGTACAGTTCAGATTTCCTTTTATTTAAATAATCAACACAATTATTGACATGTATTCCGCACTTTAAATATCCCGAAACACGATTCCCACGATATTTTTTTCATCACAAGTAGATTAACAAAAATAAATTTCAGGTTAGCCAACACACTGTTTAAAAATATCTGCGATACATGTACAGTCTGTCTTTTTTTTTTTGTGCCCGGTTCTCATTAGTCGTGTAACAGTTTTCTTACTGCGATTGTAGCCAGTTCATTTTCATACTTCCATGGTAACACCACTGTTATTTTGTTACGGGAACGCTATGGTGATTGTAGCATAGGCTTTAGTCAGTCAGTATCCACATTGTCAATTCAACCCCTCACATCTAAAAAATTTATATAAATACACTTTTAGGGATAATAAAGGAACCTCCCTATGGTTAGGTTAAAATGTATGAAACCTTATTTACCAGCATTTTAGGTTACTTTGTGTATTTTAATTAGATTAGGATACATTGTTGAATTACAATGGGTGAAAGATGCATGCACCGCAATGATATCGATAACAAGTGGACATGTACTAACACTGCCAAAGTGGTCCACAAACACACTTGTGACAAAATTTCTTTATTGTTACCTACCAACATGTGCAATTATTATTTTTATTGTGAAATTATCCTCTGTTTAAATTCATTTAAAACTATTCAGTTTCAATATCTCAGAACCATGCTGCAGAAACTTGACAAACAAACACTCCTCTAAGAAAAACCATTATCGCTGAAGAGATGAGGTTCCTCTCCATCCTTCCCGAGGTATAGGGGAGAGGGGCTGCGATGGGCATACTGGTAAGATGCGCCACCAATGGTGATCCATGTTGGCTTCCCTGTGAGCTTACTCACAGATTTTCACATTTAAGAATTGTGCTGATTGATGCTGCTGGCTGGCATGTTTTATCCAAGTTTTCCCGTTTTCCCCACCCTTGCATTTCAATGCTGCTCCATATCTGCCATATTTCACCTTCATTTGCTCTCAATACCTTGGTTCTTACAAACCACCGAACCTCTCTCAACTCCTCCCGTCTTAAGATGATGGAGGCCATGGTGGTGTAGCAGCTAGAGTATTCGCTGTTTCACGAAGTACACTTTTTTTTGCATCACACATACATCTAATACACTTTGGAAATGACTTGTCGATTTTTTTTTCAATTTTTGTTATTCAATGTGGATATTTGCACACAATTATATTAACATAAAAATATATAACATACAAATAATATAATTTACACATTTATTAATTCTAGCAGCTGTACAAACATGTTAAGACTACATTTGTTTGAAGTACAAGTTGTTACAATTCATGTACAGATAGATATTAAAGTATAAATATGAAAAGTCTACATTAGATTGTTCAGTCTTGTTCTGCGTTAGAGATATTTATCTTTATGTAAATATTCTTCTACAGAATAGAAGGCCTTAATTAAAAAGTATAATTTAACAGATCTTTTTAATTTCTGTAAACTATTAATTTACTTCAAATGACTGAGAAGGTTATTTATTAGTTTTGACCCAGCATAATATGGAGTTGGTGTAAATTTTGAGGTTCTGTAGGAGAACAGGTAAAGATGATAGCTTGTCTGGTGTATATCAGTATATTAATGTTTTTGATGTAAAAAAAAAAGAATGCTGTGGTACATATACATGCAAGGATGAGTGAGAATATTGTTATTTATAAATAGCGGCCTACAATGGCTTCTTTTTACTTATTACTTATTAATCTCACTATTTTCTTCTGTAATCTAAAAGCCTTTTTCCATTTTGTCGATTTACCCCAAAATATGATTCCATAATTTATTATGGACTGAATATTTGAGAAATAGTATGCAAGTATATTATTATTATTATTATTATTATTATTATTGCAAATCTTTTTTAAGGTATGTACCACAAATCACAGTGAACTCAATTTTACAGACACTATCAACATGCTCATTCCATGTTAAATTACTGTCTACAATGAACACTAGAAATTTAGTACTATTTATTGTTTGTAACGCATTTTCTTTTATTGTTGTGAATCTTTCATCCTGCATTGTATGTTTATTTTTTTGCATGAAATTCATGAGTACATATTTGTTTACATTTAATAAGTATTGATTTATTATACTGGAACCAACTGGACATTGTTTGTTTTATATTTCCTTCAAGAACAGCGTTATTTGAACTAGTTACCAAAATGTTTGTGTTCCGCAAACATTATAGCTGAGCCGTTAGTTATTTGTTCTGTAAAATCATTTATAAATATTAAGAATAAAATTGGTCCCGGTAGTGATCCCCTTGTGGCACTTCTACTCGAGTAGTTCTGGTATTGGACACAACAACTGTAATGTGAATTTTGTCATAATATCTTATGGAGGTTATCTATTTTCTATCTTCAAGATATGATTCAAACATATTATTGGTTACACCTCTTGCTTCACACTGTTAAAGTTTTTGCAATAAAATATTCTGGTCGACAAAATCAAAAGCTTTTGAAAGATCTGCGGATATATTTGTTGAGAATTTTCTTTTATCAAAAGAAGTTAATATTTTTTGAGTAAAACTGTAAATAGCTTGTTCTGTGTATCTGCCCGCTACAAAGCTATACTGATGCAGTGAAATAACATTGTTTCTTATTAGGAATTGTGTCAGTTTATTTACTATATATATATCTAAAAAAATTAAAAGGGCGTGAGAAGAGCAATAGACCTTCAGTTATCCATCAATACCTTGTCACTTTTTTATGTATTCGTACTACTATTGCATATTTGAGTCTATCAGGAAAAATTCCCTGGGCAAGACATTCATTAAAAATGTAAGTCAAAGGCAGTTTTATTAAATAAGAACACTTTTTTAGCTTAGTCATAGGTACCTCATCTATTCCACATGAACTTTTACTTTTGAAATTTTAAATTTCATTTATAATGTCTTCTTCAGAGATATTTGTGAAACACAGTGTGTTATCATTCCAAGTGTTAGATCTTTGGGGTATGTGTGCAGGACTAATATTTGTAGCTCTGTGTTGATTTTGCAATATAAGTGGGATGTTTGTGATATTGTCATTAAAACTATTAGATATTTCCTTGCTATTTTCGATTTTGATACCATCAACTTTCAAGGAAAGGTTAACATGTCCTAGCCTAGGTTAAATCCATTATTAATATTGTTCCAATTGCTTTTGTTTTATTTAAGGAGGAGGTTATTTTCTCCCCATTGTATTTCTGTTTTGCTACTCCAAGTAACTTGTTATATAATTTTTCGTGTTGCTTCCAGTATCTTTTTTGTTTTTCCCCTGGGCTCTTAGGATTTGACGCATTGTTTTTAACCTCTGTCCTGAGACTGTCAGACCTTCATTAATCCATTTTATTTTCCAGCTACTGCTACATTTTACAGATTTGATTGGAAAGGCATGATTAAAATGACAAAGGAATGTATTCAATAAACTGTTCCAGGCAATGTTTGGTTCAGTTAATGTATAAATGATGTTTATTCTGTAGTGATAGTTTGTGGTGGTTTCAGAAATGTTGTTCGTGGTGGTTGTAGACAATTTTGTTTGTGGTTGTTTTGCAATGTCTGTGGTTGTTCTTTAAACATCATTCCATATTTCATTTACAAGTAGGCTTTTAAAAAATTTAACATTTTCATCTAAATATCCATGATTCATCATCAATATTAAAATAAGTACATGTCACATTAGTTGCCCTCAAAATGAGAAAATGAAAAATCATTAAGAAGGGTGAAATAGAGTTTAAAGAAATTCACGCTCTGTTTTTTTATTTTGCAGATAGTGTAGTTATAGGAAAAGATTGGCTGTATCCAAGTTTTCTTTATTTTGACAACCTTTGGAAAATGATAAAATGTATAAACATGTAATTTATTGTAATGATTACAGCCTACCATTAAATACATAACCATCTAAATGAACAAGTAAACTTTATTTATTTAACTTAACATCTTTCCGACGGCAGGTTCATTAGAGAATGGTAAATCAAGAACACAATGAAGAGAATACAATGAAGGAATTGGTCAAAATGTATTTATTGAGTCGCCCCAGAAATTGCATCGAGTGAGTTTGAGAAACCATTGTAATTGCAAATCATGAAGGTTACATTCAGTAGCTATTAAAAAATATGATAACTGATTTGGTTGTATGCATATATTCTTGTATTGATAAACAGCTGATTTCTTGTTGGTCACTGCAACTCTGCTGACTTGGGGAGAAAAAAATTGTCAGAGTGGAGTTTTTATAAGGTGTAGCTTTGTATTAGTTTACGATATGATTTGCAATTACTAACAAATGAATTCCATAAACTCCTACACTGAAATAGCAAATCGGCATTTAGAAAAATACGTAACTGCAGTTTTATAAAAGTTCCTCTATCTTTAACGAGTCCGCAACTTACAGGTTAGACCTTAAATTCGTAGCACGTTAGTAATTGCAACCACACTTGCAAAAATTAAACACACTGCAATTGTTAATTTACAAACTTGCGCAGATACAAATATCTCTACACACACAATAATTGTGCGATATCTTTCACGAATGTATCCATGGTATATACGAATACACTAAACATTGCAATCGCATGGCCTCGCTCGTACACATTTTCATACATTAATATTAGTTTTCGTTGGTCGCCGAAAAAATAAAAAATGGATTATAGTTTTAAGGCGTTTTTACATGCCAAATTTACATTTCACAAATGCAAGACTAACACAAATTTAGAGAAAATTCAGAACTAGTGAGTTCATATAACACTCGCAAGGCTGTTAAATTTCAATGTAAACAAAAATTGTCTCTCTCCCGCATGGCTGCTTTACTTGTAACGCTCTAGCAGACGACTTCAGTAGTGTATTATATTAGATTTTAGTACAGTTAAACTTTTATCATAACTTAGAAAAGCTCCCGTAGTCGTCAGAAAACTATTTCCTGGAATATTTTCAAGGCAAATATATTGAGAATGGGAAGCAAATCAATAAAAACACCGTATACAACACTTTCATTTAAATGTAAATAATTGGTAACTTTACATATTTAACTGCGAAATTTATATCTAGTTATCTTATACAAACACACTCACTCTTTATGTATATTATCCTTTATGCCAAAAACGGTTGTATATTAAATTGTGTGGATTTTATACTCATCAAAATACACGTGAAAGATAGGCCGATACAATGTTCTTGGCTACTGTTGATCATGTGACCTTTTTTACCGGAAAACAACCGTCCAACTGCACGTTATAAACTGGCTTCACTTGTTAACACTGCACAGTATAGAACATAGCCACCCCCTGCAATAGGCTCTAAGCGTGTTTTTATTTACTTTCGATGTTCACTTGTTCTGCGACTATGTGCCGGCGCGTCATGCCAGAGGCCACCTCACACAGTCCATAGGTGTTACACAGATATGGCAACATGGCGAGAAGCCACACGTTTCATACTAAAAATATTTCAAGTGTTTTTGCTGTTTCATTGTTTATGTCAGAGTGTTCTGCCCTGAGAATTAAGTGTAATTGTATAATAAGTTGTAATTGGGAACATTTCCAAGGGGCCGTGTGCCCACTGAAACAAAAGTGGGACATTTTAGATTAAGTTGCTGATAAGGCAACCCCTTACCAAAGCGGCTAGTGACTGACGTTTATTTTTCTAACAGGTGAATTTTATAATTATCTAATGCTCAGATCATTTAGGGCCTTATTCATGATCAGAGCTTCGTCCAAGGATGATCCAGAGATGATATACCTTGGAGTTGGTTGGAGGTAATCCCGGACTAAGGGTAGACTAACTATACTGTATTAATAAACCCCGGCCTGAGTAGGACTAACTTTAGTCGAAGGAACATGGACGTACACTGTTGTCAATTTTGCTGTGCATGCACATTGCAGACTTTCGTCTCCAGATATCACTATACATAACATTACTTATCTATAAAAAATGTTTTTCTTTTAGAGTTTAGTAGAAATTTATAATTATTTTAATATACATCATAAGAAAAGGAATACAATCTATTATACTGTGTGTTGAACTGAAAACAACAGTAGACGATTTGTAAATATAAATATATTTTACACAGCAACTATGGAATAGAAAAGGTGTATATAAAATATATTGGCCTTGTATTTGCTTTTCGACGAGCTAAGCTGTCATCGGATGAACATTGCGCTCGTGGCTGCTCGCTCGGAACTGCCAGCGACTTGAGGACCAGCGAAAGCAAGATGCATCTGCTAGTGTGATGGGACTATCCACAACTCTTCGCATCCCCTGGTGGTGGATAGGGGATCCCCAGGCTCTGGTGTGGCTGGAAATAATCAAATCTCAGCCTGCGAACCAACTGGCCAGTACGAGAGCACCATCGTCGTGGATGTCGGGAACATGGGCAGCTCAGTACGAGATGAATAAGCTCATCTGCTGGAGGTGGCCTAATGATCAAGGTGACGAAGGGGATCTTGAGGTGCTGAAAAATGCGAAGTATAGAGATCCTCAATGCTGGATTTTGCAGGTTACCGACTGCAGGTGCATGAGAATGGATTGGAATGCATCGGACCTTGATTTCACGCCTATGTCAGCCTTCACTCCTGGGCCAGAGGATTCCCCACCACCACTGGTAGGTTCTGGATGTCTCACGTTTCCCAGACCGACAGGCTATTTTGGGTAAAGGGGAGGGGGTGGCTACTCGAAGAACTCTCCCCACCTTTACCCATGAAGTGGCGATCCTGGTATCGGCACGGAAAGGCGAAGATGAAGTCAGTGTAATGACTGAGCTGTCTGGTTTTCCGACACACTTGGCGAGAAGCAGAGGGGTCCTGCATCCTTAGTTGCTGTCGGTATTGCAGTGCTGGTTAGCCTACACTACAATATTGACAATAGCTCAACTTCAAGGGCGTCTGCACCCACACGATGACTGGCATCTGTGTGGGGGGCTGATCTGTCCCCCACAATACACACCATCTGCGCTCTCATTTCATTTCACCCCGCTTCACACCAACACAAGTACCTGTCAGTACCCACTGTGCAAATCTAGCGAAGTCATGACTGTTGGCTTCCCCAGAGTGTGTAAGGCATCCTTCACACTGATGTAGAGTGAGGGTGTGCTGTGCGTGATTTTGTTTAGTGGATTAAAGTCCACACAAAAACACCATGTGCCATCCTTCTTTGGCACGAGCATAATGACGCTAATGTAGGGGCTGTTTGTAGGTTCTGTGGGTCTGTCTGCCAACATCTCTCTCATCTGCTCTTTTGTAATCGTGCTCTGGTGTGGTTGGTAACTGCATGGCACAGCAAATAATGGTTGGTCGTGTTCCAATGGTATTGCGTGTTCGGCAATTGTTGTTCTTCATAGTGGGCCGGCACCTGCGAACTCATCCCTTTGATTGTGGAGTATTCTCTGCACTGTATCTCTGTACTCCTGGGGTACTTCGTGGTCTAGTTCGTCCAGGTTGACGTCTGGTGCATTGTTGTTGATGGGAGGTTCCAGTTCGTACAATGTGCGCCGTTCTTTACATCCTAGATGGATCCTGCATGTTGCAGGTTCCACAATCGCCTGTTGCTCGGTGAGCCATGTAATGCCTAGGATAGCATGTTCCCACAGATCCTCTGATACCTGGGCTGCCGTTAGTTTCGACGTCCTGAATGAGGATTGTCACCTCTGCCTCTCCGACCATCTGCCCTGTATGGGGTGTGTAGCGAGGTGTACCATCTGGTGATTTGAGTTTAGCCTCTGACCCTTCATGAAATTCCTCCTGACGAAATTGTGGGATGTCCTTGTTCCACTAATGCCAAACACCTGATGCCATTAATAATTACTGGAATTCGTAACATCCAATTCGTAGCATCTTCAATTTGTTGGAGGATTCTCTGTTGCGATGTAACTGTTTTCCTTTTGATTGTCTGATGTTTCCCTGCTGCTTGGATGCTCTGTGGTTCATTGGGGTAGTTGGCGTCTTGTCCTCCCAACCCATATACTTGTTTCCGGTCTGTTTCTCTGTGATGTTCCGCACAATTCTGGCCTTCAGGACTCGGCACTCGTTATGCCAGTGTTTTTCAGGGCAGTAGCAGCATTCAAGTGGGGGGTATTGCCCTCTCCTCTCTTCCCTTACTGCTCTCTCTTGGTGTTTCTTCCCTCTGTCCATTCCATCTTGGTGGCGGTGATCAATTGTTAGTCCCCCATCTTTGGTCCCTACGAGGTTGGAAGTTACTTCCCCTTTCATTACTGGAGTGCACGGGTTAATACCTGGGTTCATTGCCTTGCACTGGGACTTGGTCCTAGTTTGCCTGTATATTCTCCCTTACTCTCCTTCCTGTCTGGTACTTCCTGTCACCTTGGTCCAATAATGCAGGTAACAGCACAAATGCTTCCACAATGCTGAGTATTAACGATGACATTGCCGGTTTGCATTCTGGCTATGCAGAGGAGACCACTATCTTCAGAATATCGGTGTCAGTCATGTGTAGGTGGAACTGCCAGATCATGTTAATTTTTCGTGTGGCAAATGCTGTTAATCTCTCCTTTGGACCTTGGGCGTCCAAAACTGCCCTACTCTGCACCTGCAGTAATGAAAGGGTATTTGCAAAGTGGCAATTAAATGCTGTAAATAACTCCTCCCATGCCATGTCGTAATGCTTAATGGACCTCCACCGTGTGTGTGATTCCCCTTGCATTTGTTCGCTTACACATTGCGCCCATTCTTCTCGACAAACTAGATACCTTGCTAAATGGCCTGTACAATCTATCAAATTGAGGGTCTTTGTTGCTTAACCCTGAGAACATTGGTAATGTCTGGAATTTGTTTGAGGTTATGTGACATATCTGGGGTACTTGAGATGTTTGGGGTGGGCATTGACCCTGGCTGGTGGTATTACCGTATGTCGCCTATCACCATCCTCGCATCTGACACCTGTAGTCCGGTTCATTCTTGCCTCTACTACTTCAGTATTGACTGAGCTGATAATAGTGCTGGAGGCTTTGTAGCGGACTTCTCGATGCTCCGAAAATGCTCGTTTCATTTGCGCTTGCGACTTGCGAACACATTGCTCACAGCGAAAATGTCGGGCAATCGTGTTGACAATGACGTGTTCGGTCGTGCACTGGAAATGTGACAACTTTCCGCATTGCTCAAATACAGTGGTTTCGCACTGTTCTTCCATGCACATGCCTTGGTGACATCTGTGTAGCAGTGGGGTGGCGTCGGGACGTCCATCCTTGTCAATCTGATGGCTATTTCTATTAATTTCTGCCTCTTTGTATGCCTGATGATTTCTATACATGCATGCATTTGCAATTGCTTTACCGTGTTTACTCCACCTTGGCTCAGCGGTGTGGTATTGAATGGTAATACTGGTGTCTGCGGTATTTCTGTCTGTGGTGTCTGTGGCTGTACACTATTGTTGTATCTACTGCATAATATCCACCTCTCGCGGATGCTGGTCAACACACAGTTACTTGGTCCTATGCACTCGTGATGGTACTGATAAAAACATGCCTCGCACTGAATAGTGTCCGTCCTGTCCCTGATCATGAGTACTTCGGGCACCGGTTGTACACTGCTAGCTGCAACCATGTTACAGATAACGATGTGGATGTTGTGGGAAGTGCTGCGAATTATGTTGGGAATGATGCAAGCATGGGTGGGCAATTGCATTCCGGGTAGTTTCCTGCAAGTTCACATGCGCATTGAAATTTGTTGCACTGTGGGCAGATGACAGTTTGCATATCGAACTTAAAACCCATTTTGTATGGTTGCACAGAATTTCCTTCTAACTTTTACTTATGCTCACCCGATGCTGTTAAATAAAAATAAAATTAAGTGCATCCTTAAAAGTTTTATATTATTTAAGTTTGAAAAAAGTTAGTATGCCTTGAAAACTGCACTTACTATAATTCGTGTATTTTACAATATATCCCCAAAAATTTACTTTATGAATACAAAGTATCAGCAGTGTTTAATATTGTCGCGCGCTGTTGCATCCAGTGATGATTTAGGAAAGAATCCAGTTTATTTTCAGGTTGGCATGTTTTGTGTACTGTTTTCTATGGTCTCAATGACTTCTTTGCACAATGACTGTTTGAAAATAAAACATTTGTGCGATGGTATGCTACTGACATGTGTGCAATTAAAATGTTCAGCACTCTGTACTCAGGATTCGCTTGTAATTGTTAGCTGTGCGTCTACAAAATAATAAATGTTCCTTAGCTTGTGCAAATAAAAATCACTGTTCTGAATTGCCGAATGACTGCTTACGAAACTTCTTCTAAAATGGTGTGTGCGTCGGGAATATTTCGTGCATATTGTGGCTTTGTTCGCGTCGTGTCTTCCATCGAGACATCTGCTGTTCATGCCTGATGATTTATCCACTTTCCCGCACAAAAATGGCCCTTGCTGGCCGAAAATTTCTCTTTTTGCGTAAAGCTGTTAAATGTAATTTTCTTAGCTTATTTTGGTCTAAAAATTAGTTTAATAACACTTACAGCCTTTGCAGTCGCCTATATTTCTGTTATGTGTTGCGATGCTATGAAAAATGCTACTTTGTCACTCACCCTTTGATTGGGTTTTGCAGGATTTTATTACTCGTTACTGGTTTGCAGACACGTGGTTTCCTGCACATTAGGCAGTTACACCACACAATACATGACATAACGCAGCCCTTAATGCATGCAAACACTCCTATTGCACTGGACCGGCGACTATGTTTTCCACCACTCACCTGCATGTCATTTGCAACGGGATACAATTCATGTATAACACAACACTCAAGTACCTACAAGAACACTGCCCTTAAATACATAGACACGAATGAAAAATACATACATAAATTACGTGTGCGTTTATCAACAACCATAAGTGTGTGCCAAATTCCTAGTAATTTTTACGTGGTCATAAAATAGTTACTCTGCATGTAAACAAATCAGAAATTACATGCTTGTTATAATACTTGTAAATGTGTGAGACTGATTGCATACCCACTGTGTTTACAGGTAAACACATGACACTATGGATGTTAAAATTTATCTAAAATTTTTGATTTGCCAGTTTCTTTACCAGTGCTTTTAAACATAGTGTGTTCCTAGGCATAACCTGCAACCCATCAATTTTTACACACATATCAAAACGTACCTGTTTATGCTGAATGAAACCTTTAATTCTTATATTTACATCGTACTTTCTTCTCAAACTACGTAGTATTTTGACATGATTTGCAGTGCATGTTGTACGTTTCCCGTGTTGTCCGTGTGATTAATGGCGTAGATCATAGTTGACTTGTTTACTTGCAGCTCGTTGAATTAGCCCCACAAGTTGGGCAATGCCATTTCTGACATGGGCCCCCTCTCAGGAACGATGTGGGTCGCCATGCCTCTTATCCAAGGCAGGGGCGAGATGAAGTGTTGCCTGGTGCCAGCTCGGTTGAGCAATGTTTGCGGTCGTGGGCCAATGGCCACGGGGATTCCTGGAGGTTGCCATCGTGCTAGTTATGTTCGTCATGCACTTACCTTCTCTGATGCTAAAATAGTGGTTTCTACCATTATACAAGAGTAAGGGTAAAGGCCACCTTATACAGCCGTCGATAAACACTGAATCTACTCTACGTATGGAGGGCAGGACCCAGAATACTAGACCGGGCACTGAGATTAAACTTCGGCCTTAAGGATGCTGTGCTCCAAATTACCACGGGTAAAAACAGTAAAAAGCGGGAATCAATCGCTTTTATTGTATCTATCTGAATACAACACTGACCTTGTATTCTACTATGCTACTTTATGCGGGCTTGGCACTGTGGCCTGCCAATAGCAGATGCTGCTTTTCACAATGTGCATGACGTGCATTTAAGTTCTACTGTAACATTACTGTCGGTTGGCCCCTCTGTATTGGAATCTATACTATGGTTATTTTAATGATTTGCACCCAAAAGTTGCGATACGGAGAGGACGCACTGAAGAGCTAGATTCCCGAGCAGCATGCTGGCTGATGGCGAAGGTCAGTCTCTGAACGACACTTAATTTCGCATGGGCGAAAGCTGAGGGTGTGTTCAGATTTGTGCAAGCTCATTATGCTTTGGCCCTTAATTAAAACACACAGGTTAAATAACATGTTTACATGCCCTCTTAATTCTAGTTTATTGCATTCAACATATTGGCGACATTCCCGTAGCTTTAAATGCTAAATTAACAGGTTTTATAATGATGTAACGGAATGCTGCCGACCTTCTGAATGTTTTATACAAACGTGAATATGTGGGATGAAATTGCATGAAAAATGAAACATAATGACGAATTAAAACACTGTACATAAATTACTTTAAAAGCACAGCCCCAAATCTGATACTGACGAGTGTATTGCACTTTGCAGTTCACAGGATGGAGGTTGCATAAAGGAAGGTCCTGTGAACACTTGTTTTCTGTGATGCTACACCTATGGTATGCATCTATGCAATGGAGCTGAATACTAAAGCAAGCTAAGTGCATTTTCATTCTGCACATCTACAAAGGAATTAATACTAAAATGTGTGACCACACGAGTGGCATCTTGACACAATAAATAGGATATCTATGCTATCCTTTAGACAGGCCCACAGACACACGCCAAACTGGAGACACATGTTACGCTGTTGTACAGGCAGCCCCCATGTTCCCTCCAATGGTACTACTGTCTGATGGCCTTGGCTTCACAGGGACACAATGCCAGACTGCTAACACAGTGCTCACAAGTGTTACCTCTTGTGAAAAAACAGTTTAAATGGCCGATTTGGAATTATGCGTTTTGGGTCACCGGGAAAGTGACTCGCTGTTCCTGGTGACTTGCACCAACGTACTCCGGGATGTTCGACTCGCCCTTGGTGTGCACTAATACAATAGCTGACTGCGGCGGTACAAATGATCATAAGACTACACGGGTGCGCTCGGCTCACATCAAACTTAAAGTAACTGAGCACACACAAAATTAGTAATCTAGTGCCGGTTTCATATCGGCTCTAGTACTGGTGGCGACTAGATACTTCTCTGCATACAGCCCTTTTGGACACTTTAAAAACAAGGATGACTAATACTTAATGTGACTGAGCATATGAAATGAGCCTTCTACTGACAATTTCTCTGTGTTTGTAGTGTTGTGGTGAATAGTTTATTCTCTGCATATGGCCCTACGGTCCTTCAGAGATGGAGTGGACCTAAAAGAATATATTGACTAGGAAATTCGATGAAATTTATAAAGGTAATCATTTCTTAGAATAATTTAACATATAGTGATATTGATAAGGTAAAAAAATAAAACCTGCAAAACTTATGTTGCTAAAAGTAACCTAAACTGGTTATAGTAATGAAACCTTTTGAAACACCTAACCTCAAGTGTTTGAAAACATGGGTTGTTTCCAAATTCAGGGGCTGCGCCCATTACTCACGCATCCCTATGACCCTTCTTATATGCATCCTCTGTGAAAATGGCTGCATTGAAGAGATGGATAAATTCCTAATTCTGTTACAGCTAGAGCACACTTAGGTAGCGCTAGCTGTAACATACTTTTTTGTACTACTTTGAAGTTGTATCTTTATTTGTGTTATCTAAGGGATCTCGGTGAAATGTCAACAATTTACTGTGGAGTGCAGACGTAAAGTGTCAGTTATAACTCGGCCGAGACAACAACATATCTCGAAAGAATGCAGTTCTGCGGGTCTGAACGCAAGCGAGAGAGAGGGTGGATGAGGGTAAAACCCAGCGAGCCAGTCAGAGGCGAGCAGCTTTGACACATACGCGTACAGTCTGTACTGCATGAAAATCTACAAGACCAGACTTGATTGGTGGTAGTAAACAAACATAGCCATAAGGAGCGCCTATTTACTATTACCCAAATAGTTGATCATTCCAAACGTGTACATATATTTGAGCGCTAGAGTAAATGTTAATAACATTATGGCTTCGTGTAGTAAAAAAACGTCCCCCTATTTATAATGATGGCCGCAAAATAATAGGAAGCGTTATTTCATTTTTTGATGAAGAGAAGATACCTGGGAAACATACATATCCAATTGAAAATGCAACAAAGCGAGCAGCAGCTGTAACAGGAAAATCTGAGGCAACAATATGTAAAATACGGAAGGAAATCAGTTTAGGATAACTAACAGGCAAAAAAACTATGTACGCCTGGGAAGAAACGGAAGAGGAACGCCCAAAAAATTGTGTTAGATGATTTTGATTTGTGTGTTCTTCGACGTACAATCCAAAATTTTTATGCACATAGGAATGAAATGCCTACATTAAAGAAGTTACTTTCTGTACTAGGAACAGAAATTAATTTCCGCGGAAGCAAGGAAACGTTGCGGCAAATCGTAAAGAAGATAGGGTTCCGATTCAAAAAATGCAAAATCAAGACTTGTATTAATGGAGAGAACAGACATTGTTGCATAGAAGGAAATTTATCTAAGGAGAATGAGAAAAAATGATAGTCTGTGGGGAGAACATGTTACCTGTGGTTTATGTTGACGAAACGTGGATTCGTGCTGCTTACACAGTCAGTAAATGTTGGCAAGATCCACACATGCCAGGTATGCTGAAGAACAACACGGCAAGCCAACGATGGATAATTGTGCATGCTGGTTCGGATGTGGGGTTTATTCCTGGTGTGTATCTCATCTTTAAGTCTAAAATCAAAAGTGGCGACTACCACGATGAAATGAATTTTGCGAATTTTTCAAAATGCGTACCCGAAAAACTCTTACCCAATCTGTCCTGTAGATTCATAATTGTAATGGATAATGCATCCTATCACTCAGTGCAGACAAACAAAGCTCCTACACTGACATCACGTAAGGTAGAAATACAAGAGTGGCTCGAGTTAAATAACATTGTATATGAGGAAGAGATTACTAAAGCAGAACTGCTCCACATCGTGAAATATCAACGACCAGTTCTAAAGTATTGCATAGGCGAACTTCATAAAGAACATGGCCCTGAAGTAGTCAGGCTGCCTCTATATCACTGCAACTTAAATGCCATTGAATATATATGGAATATTGCGAACTCTCGTGTGGCGAAGAGCAACATTTTGCAAAGAGCCGACCAAATAAAGCCACTGGCAGACGAACAGTATTTCTGAAAACGATTGGAAATCAGCAGTGTTACATGTGAAGAGGGAAGAAGAGCAGTATTGGAAAAACGATTGTTGCATGGAAGAAGAAATTGAGAATATTGTAATTAGTTTAGGTGGTGACAGTGTCTGTGACTGTGAAAGCGACAGTAGCCATGATACTGACAGCTTCAGTGACAGTAGTGTACATGGAAATGTAGCCGATGGTGTAATTTCAGGTATCGAAGAACTTGAGTAGACTTTACAGATGCTGCGTAACTTTACAGCTCACATTATATCATTAAGTGTTTCGGAAATTTGTGACACATTCCTTTCAAACAGTCCGCATTTCTTCAGTGTACATTTAACAACATGGCGGATGCCAGGAACGCACACCAGTGTACCTTCCCGGGAGTCAGAATATACACAACACTTGTTTCGACATACATAGTTATTAACGTGACACTTTGCTAATGATTTGTAACGTTAACAGTTGTAACTGTATTGTGTATTGAAACATGTTATTTCTATTATGGGGTGTTATTTTAATATTGATCTGGCAATTGTTTAAATTATATGTATACTTACAGTCATGTGGGCATTGTATAAAAGGACAAGGCATAAAGGTGATGAATAAGTGTAGTAAATATAATTGGTTCATAGGTGATTTGCAACTATATTTAATTGTATATTCTCTTAACGTTATTATGTCAAGCTAGATCAATATTTTTAATGTGTATATTTACGTACCGTATGTGCAGAACTAACTGTTCTTTTTTAGTTTAACGTCGCCGTGGTGGGGGGGTCCTACAGTTTGTTGTTTAGGCAGGTAAACAACTTTCATGAGTACGAGATTCACGGAAACTACACTGCCCTTTGTGAGTACCAATGTACTGTTGACAATCCTCAGTAGGCAGTCCCCCTCGGTGTCTCGCTCTAGGAGGGGTAGCGCTGCACCTTCCCCTTGCGGGCTGTTTTGTTGTCGTGGCCGACTTATAGTATCTGCCGTTGTGTATGGTTCGTATTTTTTAACCTAGGCGTCGGGGTTGTGACGTCTCTTTTTGTGTGTGATGTTTGACGAGTTTGATGAACTTTCGACTTTTGGATATTTCACATTATGAAGATTTTGAGATTTATTTGATTTTTGTGTTATTCACTGGCTGCAGGGTACATTTCAGTCTTGTTAGAGTTGAGGCCAGTGTTGCCAGGTCTACTGATTTTTAAATAGATGTTTTTTTTAGAAATCTACTGATATAAAGCTAGAACTATAAAAATAAGGCATATCTATTACTTTTTTACTTGTATGGCCAACATTCAACAAAATTTGTTAAAATGTGTTTGAAATTATAATTACCATATATCCACATGGTAAGATTTTTATGTTATGTTCACAAACCTGCAAACTGTGAGATTGTGAGGGACTGCGAGATGTAGGTATCTGGGTCGGGAAATTCCGTAATGGAGGTTTCAACAATCGTCTCGCAAGGGAATGCCTCCTCTTGTGTAGTTTACCATCTAGGTAAGTGTTGCTCAATTGCTGACTGTGCGAGATTCTGTTTAGTAGTGCTGTTAGTCTTCTCAGTGATACAATTGTGCTATGTCAATTGGCGTGGAAGCATGTGATAGGGATATATTTTCTTTTTAAATGTCTTTTGGTGACTAATTATAATTTTTCATGATTTACTACGAGTAAAAAGGTAAAGTATAGCTAGAAGTACAAATGGGTTTGGCAAAATGAACTATTTATTTAAGTGCTGGTTACAATAGAGCAAAAAGGGATATAGTTTTACATTTTGTAAATCACGCCACAGTGATATTAACATTACTGCGGGAGGTAAAGGGGTATTAGCAAGTCATGTAGAATCTGAAAAAACATCCACAATGTGCGAAGCATCTTGTAGGTCAGCAAACTATAACTCATCCCAGGCTCCCAGTCTAAATAAAGCCAGAGAAGCTGAAATTCGTCTCGCTGCATTTGTAGCTGATCACAACATTTTGTTCAGGGTTACTTATGGATCATTTGTCTCCTCTAATTAGAACACTGCTCTAAAAAAAAAAAAAAAAAAAAAAAATTACTTGTACGCAAACTAAAGCCACAGCCATTGTTAAATGTGTTTTATGTCAGGAAAGTAAGGATATACTTTGTAATTTACTGAAAGAAAAGAAATTTTTGGTCTTTTTTGGTGAATCAACATGAACTAGTTCTACAAAACATTTGTGTGTGGTTGTCAGAGTTGATTCTGGAGAAGGTATAATTGATGTTTTTTCCGATTTAATTCCCATGAGTGAAGCTAATGCTGTTAACTTGTACAATAGCTTAGTCCAGTCATTTCAAGTTAAAAATATTAAATACAAAGAAAACCGAATTGGTTTTTCTGCCGATAGCCCTAGTGTTATGATGTGTAAACGACAATCTTTATCTACTCTTATAATGACATACCAGACTTATTTATAATGAAGTGTATCTGCAATTCGATTAATTTGTGTTCATCATATGCCTGTGCCAAACTTCCACGCAAACCAGAAGATTTGGTTCACAATATTTTCAACTAGGTATTTTCATTCCAGTTGTAAACTCATTGAATCTTTTAGAGAGTTTCAAAGTTTTGCAAATGTCAAGCCACATAAAATGTTGCATTTAAGTCAAACAAGATGGTTGTCTTTTCAGTTAGTAGTTTCTAGGGTGCTAGAGCAGTAAGCTGCCTTCATTCTTTTTTTCACTCGTGCTGCCTCAGAAGACAAATTGCTAGCATCTGATGCCATTCTTCAAAAACTGAAATCTCCATATAATAAGTTATATCTTGAGTTTCATGATTTTGTTTTACAGATGTTCAATGTTCTGAACAAAAAATGCTAAGTGAGCAACCCCAGATTCATAATTTTAGGGCTAGCGTTGTATCTGTTTTGCGAACTATTCTAGACTGTTATGCTAAACCCGAACATCTGAGGTCAACAGAAATATAAAAAATTGATTACAAGGATCCCAAAGTTTTTCTGCCATTGGAGAATATTTATTTTGGGCCGAAGTTACAAATATAGTTGACAAAATCAGATCTGCCAGAGCAGCATGTCAGACTTTTTCATTTATGCTGCCTTGATTTTTACATTGAGGCAGTGAACCAGGTAACAGTTTGTTTCCCTTTCAATAATCGCACAATCATGTCTCTTGAAATATTAGATCCTGCAAAAATCTCAGCATTTCCGTATATTACCTCATTGGCTTCTCTGTTTTCCGGAGTGATGAAACAAGATGAAATCCAGCAACTTGACACAGAATGGCGATTGCTACGAAACACAGCAATTGGGTGTGGTAACAGCAATATGGACACATTTGAGGAATTATGGATCAATGTCCGAAAAAATCATAATGGGGATTCCAAACAAATGTGTCCTCTCTTATCCAAACTTATAGGGTGCCTTTTGAGTATACCCCATTCTAGTGCTACAGTGGATCAAGTATTTTTATCAGTAAATTTAATGAAAACCAAAACAAATAACAGGCTATCATCAAAGACAATATGTGGGCTCTTACACACAAACGGACTTGTTTCAAAATCGCAGTGCTACTTTTTTGATGTTGGGGAAGGGTGGGCAAAGTGACCACTGGCTGTTTGTCACTGTATGGTGCTGCCATCGAACGGCAGACGCCGCAACTACTGTGCAACGAGGCCATTAGTGGTGTGGAAACTTTTCAACAGATAGTGTTTACGCTGTGAGCTTTTATTCACAATATCATAGTTTTTGACCATGTTGATGTAACTTGAGTGTGTCATATTCACTATTATAAGTATTTATTAACTCCTATCACATAGGTTTTACAATCACATATCAAAATAACAAGATTTAAGCTGAAAATTTATGAGTCATGATGAAGCCAAGGTTGACTGGTTTATCATGTACAGCCATATTTGTGTAATGGCACCACAGAGGGCAAAGTGGCCACTTTGCCCGCAGCCCTGACCACATTGTCCGCAAGCAAAGCACCACTGATTTTTTGAGTAAAGCAATAGTTAAAATAGGTAACTTATATTACTATGTTTTATAACAAACTTAAATCACAGACATATTTAAACATTCCCAGTTTTTAATTTATAACCACTTTTAATCATGTTGTCTAATTTAAGGTGTATAGGATATACTTGTTTACCTTTCACATTTTCGCAAAACTCATTTGTATGTTAAGACTGAATAGGTAACCTATATATGAATGCATTCATTTGTATTACGATGTGTTATATAAATAAATTATGTTAGGACTAAAGTTGCCCAAATTCGTTGTTGATTAACATTTCTATGACATTGTCTTTGATTTTAGGCTCAAACGTGGTTTCGAAATACAAACAGAAAGGCCTGCAACAGTCGTGGGACCCCATTGCAATGCAAGGAGCAATAGAATCAGTGAAGAATGGCATGCCATGGCAGACTGCGGTTACAACATTCAATGTACCAAGGACCATGCTGAAATGCCAAGTTCTAAACAAGAACACTGATGCCACTGATACAAGAAAAGTTCTGGGACATTACCATGCTGTATTTTCTAAAGAGCAAGAGGAACAGCTTGTCAATTATATTTTACATCTGGAGGTACGTTTTTATCGCATTACTTTTGCAGACTTGTGTAGACTTGCCTATCAACTAGCTGAAAGACATGATATTCCTAATACATTTAATCACAACAACAAAATGGCTGGGAAAGACTGGATGACCGGATTTCGAAAACGCCATCCGGAAATTGTTTTAAGAAGACCTGAGCTAACATTGGCAGCATGAGGTCAAGCCTTTAACATCACAAATGTCACAAAATTTTTTGACATTTTGAAAGATGTCCAAAGAAGTTACTTGTATCCCCCTCATAGGGTTTACAATGTTGATGAAACCGGACTGTTAACTGTCCAGTCGAAAGTCTCAGGTGGTATTTGCACTTAAGGGCAGGTGCCAGGTTGGCAGCCTTTCATCTGCTGAAAATGGGGTTCTATCAACCTTTGTAGTTTGCATGTCAGCTGGAGGTTGTTATATTCCTCCTTTTGTGATCTTCCCCAGAGAGCGTATGAAAACTAAACTTCAGGATGGTTCACCACATGGCACAGGTTTCGCTTGTCAGTTCTCCAGGTGGATGCAAAGTGACATTTTTACCCAATGGTTCCACCACTTCTTGAAATATGCAAAGCCATCACAAGAAGACCCAGTGTTACTCATACTGGATGGACATTCCACCCACACCAAGAACTCTGACTTGATTGAAAAGGCCAGAAGTAATCACACCACTGTGGTGTGCCTGCCACCCCATTGCAGCCACAAGCTGCAACCCTTAGATGTTGCTTTCATGGGGTATTCATTATGTTCAATTCATTGAGAGATTCTTGTGAAATAATCCTGGAAGAGTAGTGACTCAGTATCAGGTAACCCACCTTCTCAGGGGAGCCTATTTGAAAGCAGCTATGCCAACTATTGCCATAAACAGATTTAAGAAATATGGTATAGTACCAATGAACAGAGACGTGTTTACTGAATCCGTTTTTGTGGATGCTGAAACCACAGAAGTCTTTGTTGTTTCTCTTGATACATGCCCACCTGTCCAAGATCAGCAAGTACAACAGGCTGAAAGCCAAGAGATGGCTCCTCTTCCTACTACACCACAGAGAATGTCCCATTAAAACCCACAATTCAGCACTTCATTTCCTGTAAATCCTGGAGATCCACAACCCAGCACTTCATTCCAATAAACCAGCATTTCATTTCAAATGAGTCCTAAAGATATACTCCCAATCCCTAAAGCTAACATTATCAAACTACAAACAAAGTGAAAAAAGGGATCAGCATCAGTTTTTAACTTCAAACCCTTGCAAACAAAATCTACAGGTGGTAAAAGCAGAAAAAGATGAAGATGAACGTGAAAAGTGGAAAAAATCAAAAGAAGAAACAGAAACAAGAAGTTGCAGTTAAAGGAAAACAGAAATCTGTACAGGTGAAGCGTGTTTTACTGTTTGAAGACTCCAGCGACAGTGATGGCCAGTGATGTTGATTGCTTTACTATGGGGACTATTTTTCTAAATCCAAAAGAAATGAGGACGGATAAGATACTCTGGCTGTCTACTTTGGGATCACGAGGCTTGTGCAGGATGTGAGGAAAAGGACAATGAATATATTTGTGAAATCTGCAAATGAATGTAAATAGAGGGAGAGGTTTGGAAAAAGCTATTTTAAGAAATTTGCCCTTCCAATTATAAAAAATTTAAGTAATAGAAGTGACTATTTGATTGCTTTTCATATTTTTTGTAATTTAGAATGGTAAGTCTTCACTTAGTTTGTACAAGATACACTTCCATATTGTAAAAAAATTAATCTCATTTGTGAAGTTATTTTCTTGTGTCTGGTAAAGTGGCCACTTTGCAGACTGACAATTTTTTTTCTTGGAAAAAATAACTACAGTTAAGTTAAGCCAAAATAAAATTTACACTATAAACCTCAGTAGGCTACCTTATAAGAGATTTTCAGTTGAATTCTCAACCGTTCTGTAAGTGAAAATAAATAAAACTCCTCAAGGTGGCCACTTTGCCCACCCTTCCCCTAATGAAGTCAATATTAAGGAAACATAATTATGACAGTGAAAAGGATAAAAGTCATAGAAACAAGGTATTGGGGTAGGCCACGAGTATCAGTTGTCTTCAGGCATAATTTTTTTGTGGTGAGTACATATGAATAATTTTTTTTATTATTATCTTAACATTAACAAATATATATATATTTTTTCAATTCAAAAGTTAAAATTTGTAATTTGAAAATCTAATGTATTCTACTGTTTTTTCATGATTCAATCTAATGCATTTACAAGTGGTAGGGCTGGCAACACTGGTCGAGGTTTTATAATTTCTGCTTGGCGATGGCTGCAAATTTAAATTGAGATTTCTTGTAAATAGTACAGTTTGTATTAGATGGGCATATACAAATTACAAATGCATTTGTTGAAATGATTAATGTGTATAATGAAGTTGATTGCTCAAATGGTCAGTTTTTTTGAACAGCATTTTATTTTTTGCAATTATGTTGGAGTCCAATTTGTACACTGTTAAAAGCAAAACAAAAAAAGCTTTCATCCATTTTTATTTAACTTAAAAGCAAACAAACAGCTACACCACACGTTTAAATCCAGTGTAAACAGTAATATAAACAAATGATGAACGAATTCCGTAGCTAAGAGATGTGCGGATGCGACAGTGGATGCAAGTGTTGTATCCCGTTGCAGTGGATGCGTGAAGAGAAGAGAAGAATTGGCATCCCTAGTGAGAATTCGGAAACTAAGCCAACATGGCAGCATCCACCAGAGTGCACTTTCTGAGGATCCCTTACCCTAATGCTGGGTTTACAATGCCATGACAAGGTCTTCCCGACAGTCAGACACTTCGTTAAAGCCTGACCATTTCCGCCACAAAAATTAGTTCAATGTTTACAATACCTACCCCCACAATTTCATTCCGACAAGTGTTGCGTGGCTTCCGGCAAAATCCTAGAATTGCCAGTAACTTGCTATGGAGTGTGAAGAAATCACATATAATTGTACACTATCTTGTTTTAATAACTTTGTAAACAAAGTATTTTTGGATTTTGGAGCAGTTATTTTTCCATGAATGTTTATTTTCGTCAATTCAGTAGCTTTCTGTTACAAGAAAATCAGGATGAACAAGTAAAAAACATATGTTTAATGTGAAATTTACCACAGTAGTGAACCCACACATTTTGTTTTTTAAGGTTATGTTTCTATTTTATTTCTACTGCCAAGCGAGGCCGACCAGTCCAATGCGCAAGGAAAGTAGAAATAGAATCTACTTTTGTCGGGCTGCGTTTGTTGGGGGGACCTTGCTGCTGATTTGCTGATTGTGGGGTGACCTTGCTGCTGATTTGCTGATTGGCTGATGAAAAAATTTTTGTCTGTGTCGGGACTGTTTTGTTTTACTGTCGGGTTATTGTAAATCTAGCTTAAGGGATCCATTAAGCCAGTATTCGGAAACAGCCATGGTTGCTGCAGTGGCATTACAATATTTTCATGGAGAAATTTATAATAATTAGTAATATTATTGTGTAGTCAATGTGGGGTAACATGAAATAGGTATTCTAAGTATCACCATGTGATTCATGTTACCCCTCATAAATATACACACACAATTTTGGAATTTGAGTTGTGTGTGCGAAGTTCCATTTGATCATAGCCACTGTATTTAACTCTCGTAATTATTTTATGTAGGTCTAAAAGTTTTTTTAATTTTCCAATACAAAATATGCCTAGAAAATACAGAAGGCAACTCGGTGCTGAGGGTTATCTGAATTTTTCTGAACAATCTTTAGAAAAAGCTTTACAAGATATTCATGTAGGTGGCAGTTCCATGCAGCAGGCATGTAAGAAATGTGGCATCAGTTTGGCTACTCTGAGCAGAAAACTGAGAGGTAAACATCAGCAAAATGTTGGCCACCCAACCATACTTTCATCCGAGGATGAGATGACCTTGGCTGAAGGTTTTATTTTAGCAAGTGATTGGGGCTTTTCTCTTACCCAGTTAGATGTGTGTCTTATTGTCAAGAATTTCTTAGACAGAAAAGGGCATGTAGAAAAATGTTTCATAGGAAATTTGTCAGCCGTAGATTGGGAGAGGGTTTTTTTGGACAGAAATTGTGCAGTACTATCAGAACGATTGTGTCAGAACCTCACTAAAGCAAAAGCAGCTGTAGATGCTGACACTATTTAAAAATATTTTACAGAGTTAAAATCATCATTGGAAGGCGTTACTCGTGATTTAGTACTGAATTATGACGAGACCAATATGACAGACAACCCAAAGCAGAAAAAAGTAATCACTCGAAGAGGATGTAAGCATTCTGATAGAATTATAGATCATTCCAAATCAGTATGTCTGTAATGTTCTGTAGTAGTGCCTCTCGTACATTGTTGTCACTATATGTATGCTATAGGGCAGACCCCTTATATGACTCATGGACAGTTGGGGGGGGGGGGAGCCACCAGGCGCTAAATATAACCAATCAAAAAATTGTTTGTTTAATGGCAACATCATTGAAGACTGGTTTTTGTGAATCGCCATGCCATATTTTAAGATATTTGGGAAAGAAGTGCCAATATGGTTGATAGGTGACAACTTGCCCAGCCATATTTCATTGAAGGTGATAAATGATTGCTAGGAATATAATATTCATTTTGTTCTTTTGCCATGTAACAGCACACACGTGTGTCAGCCACTAGATGTAGCATTCTTAAGGCCACTTAAAGGCAAATGGTGAGAAGTACTAAATGAGTGGAAAGCTAAAAACCAAAGACCTATCCAGAAAGACTGTTTCCCTCTTCTTAGCAGGGTTTAAAGCAACTGGGATTGATCCATTTAATCCAGATATGATGTTGAAATGACCACCGTTACAGTACTATTACAAGGGAGCCAAGCACAGTAAGTACTAAATGACCAAGCTGCACAAGATACCAGTACTACGAAGTGGTCTAATACTTTCAAAGAGTATCTATAAGAGTTCCAAAAATCATAAACAAAAAATCACAAATTCTCGGAACATCAGGTACTGATACTGGTATGAATAGAACCAAAACAAAGAAAAAATTCCTCCAACTAAAACCTGAAAAAAGCATTTCTGAGGAGGCTCTTCTGTCTCAGGTCAATGAACCCTCAGCTCCATCCACCAGCGGAAGTGGGAAATGTAAGAAGCTACAGATACCGGTACCTACCTGTGCCAATACCAATGAATGTTAATGAAGGATGTTCAAATGAAACTCCAGAGCCCCAGTGCGATGGGCGCACCAGTACCAGTAGCCTACAAGTCAGGAAACCATATCTGACTGTCATGAAAAATTGTGTGTTGAGCATCCACAACTTCAGTATTAGTACAGAAAGGAAACTGCCATGAAACGCAAGCACTTACCCCTACTAGATAAGGATGGTGATAAAGACAGTGATTTCTCAGTCCATAATTCGAGCAGCAAAGTTTCACTCAGTTTGTCTGTGAATGATGAAGTTGTGCAGAAGGGATATTAGGTTGAAAATCTGGCAACTGAAAACCTCAAACCCAATGACGTTGTTGTAAAAATCACTTATAATAAAAATGTGAAAAAAGAAGTTGTGAAGACATTTGTCGCTGAAATTCTCAGATTGCAGGGACTTGATATGAACTTAAATTTATGAGGAATTCCAACAAGGCAGAAAATATATGCATTTTTTCACAGGTGGATGATGTAAGCTGGTTGCATATTGAGGACATTGTATGTGGACTGAAACCCCTTTTTGTAAAAAGGGATCGCTATAATTTTCCTATAGAGCTATCATAAGTAGTAGACTACCGTATATCAATATATGCATAAGTCAAACAATTCTGAACATTTTAATCTACTTCATGACTAACTGATCAGTCATTTTTGTACATGCACTTCCACAAAAGTGTTAAACCATAGTGATTACGCGTAACAAATGCTTTGAAATACGTTTAAAAATTCAGTTTTGTGTTCCAAGTATCCTACATAGAGTGTAACATGATCTTCCTTATAGAAACCAATTAGTTTTTCAAGTGCCACCATACTGTTGGGCTAACTTGAATCACCAACATAAAAATCCATAAAAAATATTTAAACACTTATCACAGATAACTGTTTTTATAGACTGTCATCTGTGCTTCAGTATATATACAGCCCACCTTCTTAAAAATCAGTAATAACTGGGTTATTTTAACATTTAAAAGTGTTTCAAATAACCCCATTTTACGGTACCTAGATCAAACAGTCGCAAGTGAAAACATTTTCACGATTATTTTTAATTATGCATTAAAAATGGGAAAAGCATATATGAAAACCTTATTAAATGTGAGGGGAAAAAGTTGGTTACTTCAGCTCGTAGGCCTACATCTAGAAAATTTAGCAAAGTGACAATATTTAAAAATGGTTCACAAGTGAAATGAATGACAAAAGTGGTATGCAATTATCAGTTTAATGTTCTGAATGATATGAAAATACACTATCTACCAAAAAGTAATAGGGCACCCATGAAAATAGGTAATTCAGTACGTAAGTTGATTTGTGTTTCACAGCCTTCGCATAGGACTGCTGGTGTTTGTACGTGGTAACATGAACACAGAGGCCTATTGTAACATTCTAGATAATGAAATGCTCCCAACATTGTAGCATTTTTACAGAATGGACCCATGTTACTTCTAGGATGACAATGCCAGGTGCCATGTTTCAAGGGCTATTATGCAGTGGTACGTCGACGACAATGTTCGCCAATTTTACTGGCCCACCCAGAGCCCCGACCTCAAACCTATAGAAAATTTTTGGGACGAATTGGATCGCCGGGTGAGGGCTCGTCAGGCACGGCCAAAATCCATTGCGCAGCTTATGGAACGGTTGCAAGAGGAATGGCGACGAATCCCCGTGGATGTCCTGCAAACACTCGTAGATAGCATGCCAGACAGGTTGGCTGCTGTTATAGCCACAAGAGGTGGGCCTACGAGATTCTAACAGGGTGACAACCACCGAGCAAACATTGTGGACAGGTGCCCAATTACTTTTTGGTAGATAGTGTATTTACAGGGCCATCATTTTCAAAATGATGTCCTAAGCCACTTAAAATGCATAATTTTACGCACCCTATCATAGCACTACGTTTGTGAAGAATTTGGTGTAATGTTGATTGGCCCCGAGATATTGCTTAAAGAGTTTAGTTGACTCTTGTTAAATTGCTTAATATATATGACAAATTTATCAAAATATTTCTATGGAAACCATTTTGAAAATCAATGTCTGACCCCATTCAAATCATGTAAATTTACATGGCTTTCTGTAGCAGTAATGGTGTGCAAAATTCAGCAGAAATTTCATTTCTTGTTCTGGAATAAATGACAAAATGTTAAACATTTCACACCTAGTACTATTTTGCAAAAAGACCAGCAAAAGAGGATCTCTGTAAGCATAATTGATGCGTCTAATGAATACTGTTAGAATAAAATTTGATTGAATTTTGTTTAATTCTTTAATGGATATAACATACTAGAATCAATTATTTATATGAACGCCATAAAAAAAAAATGCCTGCTGTTCCTAAAATATGTTAGTTTATTTACCCTATTTTAACTCTACTTAATGGAAATTTTGTGGGATTTGGTCGATTGGTCCGTAAGATATGATGTAAAACAGCAATTTTTTTCATGCAACAATCTTCATAACTACAGGGCAAAAATGTTATGTATATGTACATTCGATGATTGTTGTAGATATTGCCAGTTATACAAAGTTAAGTTAAAATTGGTTAGATAACTGTAATTTTGTAGATAGGCCTATAGCACACCAAGCTAAAATGGGAAGAGGGATCATGCCCTCTCATTGCAGGAAACCCTGATTCATACCTGCGTTGACCAATACCCAAAGCCCAAACACTGATACACAGCCACATCAGAAGTCATAGATGATACAGCATACTAAGCTAAAATCATATATGGCCACCATTTGGAAAATAAGTATCTGACGTACTTAAAACATACCCGTTTATGTCGCCTGCCACAATAGTAATTTTTTTGCTAAATTTGGTAGGAATAAGTCAATTGTTTTTGAGATATACATAAAAACATAATTACTACATTTGGTGCTATCTTACAAAATGGTGTGGAGAAGTGTTTATGTGTTAGCATATATAATGCT